>CAUYSK010043125.1:0-15904 GCA_963575035.1 Avahi laniger
TTCCAGGTTGTTTTGTTCTTCTTTACTGCATTTCCCTCTTTGGGTATTAGTTATCTATTATTGCTGGGTAACGAAGGATCCCAAAGTAGCTGCTTAAGACAACAAAATTTATTATTTTACACAGTTTCTGAGGGTCAGATAATGGAGAGAGGCTTAGCCTGTGTGATTCTGGCTCCAGATCTCTCACAAGGTCTCGGTCAAATTGTTGGACAGGGCTGCAGACTTCGCTGGGCCTGGAGAATCCAACTACAAGCTCACGCATATGTTTGTTGGCTGGCCTTTGTTCCTCAATGGCTGTTGGCCAGAGGTTTCAGCTCCCATCACATGGGTTCTCCACGGGGTTACTGCAATGAAGAAGGTGGGTCTCCCTGAATGAATGTGTGGTGGGGTGGGCGGGAGGCATGGAGAGAGAGAGAGACAGACAGACACAAAAGAGAATGACCAAAACAGAAGCCACAGTTCCTCTGATAACCCAGTCTCGGAAGTGGCATGCCCTCGCTTCTGCTCTATGCCATTGGTCACATAGATTGATGCTGGCACCATGTTACAGGGGACTATACAAGGCTGTGAATGCCAGGAGGCAGGAATCCATGGGGCCGTCTATGAGGCTGGCCACAACATCTCCCTAATGTTTGCCCTGCTGACTTCAGGTGCCAACACCAGACTCAAAAAACAAACAAACAAACAAAAAACACAGTCACACACAAATCGTTTTAAGCAGCTCCTACAATTATATAAGATCAAATCCCTATTAAAAATCCCTTATTATGTATAGCTCCTGGTTGTTCTACCTCTCTGATTTTTTCCTGAGTGATACAAGTACCTACCTCACAAGATTCTTATGGAAATGAGTTGATAATGTACCTTCTTATATTTCACAAATATAAATCATGACTATTATTAGACTCTAACCACCACATATAACCGTATCTGTGGAAAAATGCATCAAAAATTCCAACTTGGAATGCTAGGAACACATTTCCTCCGCTTTCTATTTTAAGAGATCTTATTTCATGAAATGTTTGGCTGTGAGGTGGGGGATGGAATGTAGGGCCAGAACTTTATGTGTTATGAGTTACGGGGCCCGTGGCTTCTTTCAACAGAACCCATAGCAACACTTCCTTGGCCAGGCTGATTTCTAGGCACCTGCTTGATTTTCTTTTATTATTTCCACCAATTGAAATTGAAAGCTAGGACATGAGAATCCTAGAAGCTCAGAACGGAGAGAGAGCTGTGATAATCTAGTTCCACTCTGGTCTTCCTGTCCGTGAGGCTCAGACAAGCCAGGTGGAGGACCGTCTCAGGTGATAGCGCTCAGGAGGGAAAACAGTAAGGACGTTCCTCAAAATATTAAAAATAGAACTATCATATTATGCAGCAATCTCACTTGCAGGTATTTATCCAAAAGAACTGAAAGCAGGATGTTAAAGAGATATTAGCACTCCCGTGTTCAATGCAGCACTATTCACAGTAGCCAAGATGTGGAGACAACCTGAATGTCCATCAAAACATGAACGGATAAAGAAAATGTGGTATATATAATACATACAATAGAACATTATTCAGCCTTAGCCTTCAAAAAGACGGAAATTTGGCTGGGTGTGGTGGCTAACGCCTATAATCCTAGCACTCTGGGAGAGGTCAAGGCAGGAGGATTGCTTGAGATCAGGAGTCTGAGACCAGCCTGACCAAGAGTGAGGCCCTGTCTCCACAAAAAATAGAAAAAATTAGCCAGGTGTGGTGACACGCACGTGTCGTCCCAGCTACTCGGGAGGCTGAAGCAGGAGGATCACTTGAGCCCAGGATTTTGAGGCTACTGTGAACTACAATGGTGCCACTGCCCTCTACCCAGGGCAACAGAGTGAGACTCTGTCTCAAAAATAAATAAATAAATAAAATTTAAAAAATAAAAAGAAGGAAATTCTGTCATATGTGATAACATATATGAACCTTGAGGATATTATGCGAAGTAATTCTTCTTCACATATTTGCCACTCATAGAAAGGCAAATACTGCATGCTTCTACTAACATGAGGTGTCTGAAATAATCAAATTCATAGAATCAAAGAGTGGAATGGTGGTTGCCAGGGGTTGGGGGGAGCGAGAAATGGGTAATTACTAATCAATGGGCGTAAAGTTTGAGTTAAGCAAGATAAATAAGTTCTAGAGATCTGCTATACAAAATTGTACCTATAGTCAACAACACTGTATTGTATCCTTAAAAATTTAAGAGGGTAGATCTCCTGTGAAGTGTTCTTATCAAAATAAAATTTTTGTAAGTCATGCTATTTTTTTGTTTAAAAAAGTATTAAGTAATAAAGGACGTTGATGGGGGAATCTACCTTGTCCACCCCAAAATAATATGGAAATAATAAAAGCTAAAATTTTGTGAGTACTTATTAAGTTCTACTCACTATGCTAAATATTTTACATATATTTTCTTAATTAATCCCTTCATAACAAACCAATTAAGTAGTTACTATCCTTGACTTTATTTTACAGTAAGGAATCTAATTCTTCCCCAGAGTCACATAGCTCATGCATGAAAGGGCCTGTTCAAACCTGACTGTTGGCTCCCCCAGAGCCATGTCCTAACCACTGTTAAAACCTCCTTTCCTATATAACCACCCAGGACCACCCCTCTACGGCCTCAGTGCATAAAAGGCCGCTGCTCATTAACCCACATTAACATGCCGTAGTTTGTCAGGAGATCCTTTGTCTAACATAAATCTCTCTCTCTAGTTGAAAATCATTTTCTCTAGTGTTCTTTGCAGTGGAGATGAAAAATGACCAGGAAGCCAGCATCCTCTGTAGGGATGTCATCTTCTCCAGGTCATTACTAAGTCAGTCTCTCTCTCTCACATACACACACACACCTCTGCAGTGTCTTTGCTGAGCTTTTTGTCTTCATAATTACTCATTTCTAATCCTTAGTACTACTTGGTGTCCTCCAACATTCTACGAGAAGTTGCTGTTGTTTTAGTTTGTAAACTCCACCTCCCCACCTCCAAAATCTTTATTTTAGACTTTGAACCTCAAATGGCTTTCTTCTTTTAAAAAACATCCTTGATTAATTTATTCAAATTAGCATTGACAATGCATCTTCAAAACATTTCCTTTTCAACAGGAAACTTTACCAAACAAGTATTTAAAAATAAAAAAAAATCGTTATCCATATGAAAAAGAAATTGATTCATGCATCCGAATGTCTTCCAGGTACAGTCATTAGTATCTGGAAAATCTTAAGCAAATTGATAATCCTCTCTCCATCTGGGGCCAATTAAAACCCAGTGACACCTTCAGCTTCCGAGTAGGCAAAAATCATCCCATTCTAGGACAAACTTCCTCACTCTCTTTGTCACAGGGAACCTGTGACTCTTGTTAATACTCTTCCCACAAGATTATTGACTGCCATTGTTATTCTGGAAATAACCCATCTCCTCCAAAATTCTCACTTTCTTTGTATGGCAGTACATTAGAGAGATTAATGGAAACCACAGCTCAAAGGGAAACTTGCTTGGGTCTTTTCCAGGTTTCGTTTTACTAAACTTTTCCTATTCCCCTTAAACTTTAAAGACCAAGCCTCCATTGTTTTCAACCAGTGGGTAGAATCCTTTCTTTTGTGATTTCTTCAGCATCAACACTTTTTTCTTTGTTTTCAATGGGATCGATTCAATTAGATTTATATCTATGTAACCCTTGGTACATTTTGAGTCTTTTTGTTGTTTTCTTTTTTTCCAACCAGGTCCATGGATAACCTTTTATGGGAAGAGGAGTGGTCTCTTCAGGAATGAGATGCATCTTTTTCATTCATGATATCTGGGAGCAAAGGTGGGACCGAATGGCAAAGGAGGGTAGGTGGGCTTGCTCTGGAGGAGACACAGTAGTACTGTCAGAAACAGATGTATTGCGAAGCTAGTCAGACTCGAACTTTAGGGCTCTCACTTGCATGGGCTACTTCCAAGTTTCTGGAGGGTCCCTGGCATTTTGTGTTTGTCCATTTGTACCATTCTTCTTAAAGGAGCACCTCCTCATCAAACGTTGTAAGATTTAGTCCCCGAAGTCCAGATGCATTCTTAAGTATTGCATTGTACACAAAAGAAAGAAAAGGACTCCCCTTGCAGGGGGATGTATTTCTCTTGCAGAACTGGACTCAGAACATGTGATCAGAGCCCTGGATGAATGAGGTGGGAGAGAGGGTGTGGGGTGTTATCCTAGGAAAACAGCAGCCTGGCATGGGAGGTCCCCTACGTGGATGACAACCACAATAGATGACATCCTCCTCATAACAGAGCACCTGTTTAAGGCCCTTCATGGAGGACAGTCAAGAGCTGACCTGAGGCAGAAAAAAATAGAATAGAAGAGCAGGGCCTGTGGCAGGCAGGAGAGAGCCCTGGGAAAAAGTCCTCACATTTACCCTGCGACCCATAGTCATCAGGTTTGATGGGGTCATAAAATCCCCAGTAGGTGCCCAGGTGGAGGAGGCCGCATGGCAGGTGCTCTGTCTCCCAACTGCCACCTGTAAAGCACAGCTTTTACCTGTTTTATACACTGGAGTTCTGAATAAAATTTGTCTATGAAAAAAAAGGAGTTGCATTTCTTTAAAGGAAAAGTCCAGAAAATCAATGATGTCAGGGTAATACAACTCCAAGAGACCGGGAAACACAGGCATAGTGCAGAACTCAGGGCTACGGATGTGATTTTCTATACATTAAATCTCTTTCTCTAACACTATGTTAAGAGTCCTTACTGTGGAGGAACATTCGGCTGTTCTGCAGAGTGTATTTTTCCAGCTTTCTGGCTCTAGCTAGTGTGAAAATCTACATAATGTAACCAGGGGACTCTTCCACACATAGATTACACACAACTGATAAAAACACGCAGCAATGAAGGAAATGATGTTAAGAGGATCCAAAATCAAGATCATGTTCACATTTTTTTCTCTGTTCATCTTCCCTTTCCTTCTCCTCCCAACACCTGCAAAAGAATTTGAGTCACTTATTTCCATCTTCCTTTTGCCTATAATCTCTATAGATTCACAACATTGCCAATTCTAATCACTACAAGGTTATCATCGTGTGATAATATTTCTTTTAAAAAACTGCCAATAAGTTTATTATTTGAGTCTCTATCAAAGGGACTGGGTTTGTTGTTTTTTTTCCCCCAATCTGTTTCTAACCATGCTTCATTTTGTTTGCCTTTGAGTTTCTGGAAACAATTCTTAAGAAATAAATAAAAAAACAATGGAACACACTGAGAAGTAATGAGGAAAATATGCTACCAAAAATGTGAATGCATCTCAGAAGTCAAAGCTGTAATTAAATATAGCCTGCTGATTAAGGTTTAGTTTTTTGAGCAGTTTGGACAGACATTTGCCAGTAACACAGATGCACCAAAAGGATTCTCAAGTAAATATTGACTCCAGTCGACAAAGCCTGACATCTCCTCCAGCTTTTCTGACACTGGGAAGACACTCGCTTCGTCGTATGTGCATGGGGCTGGAAGGGTAAATAAGGTAGCAGATGGCTGCTGACACTGCAGGAGAAAAACAGGCAAGAGTCCACAGAGGACAGGACTTTGCCCTAATGCAGTGGTCCCCAAACCCGGGGCTGCATTTAGAAAATACAGATTCCCGGCCAGGTTCTGACTCAGAGAGTTTGGCAGATTGCCCAGGAATCTGTATGTTTTTAAAGCCCCCAGGTGATTTTGATATACAAGAGGGCTTGAGAAATCGTGACACCAAAAGCTCCTAGCACAATTACAACTGTCGGCCCAGCGTCGACGTCAGCAGGCTCGCGGGGGCCAAGATGGAGTTATGTGAAGGGCGCATTAACCTTACGTTCTACAAAAGAGGTCCTTCAAGGTTAGGCTTGAAGCACACAGCCACTGTGTCCACTTCTTGCATAAATAATGGAATTTATCCTGCAGGCTGCCAATTTGGCACCCATTTGGAGCATTAAATTCACTTAGCAAGTCGGAAAGGGAGGCTTTTTCAAAAATGCCATTTTAGTTAGTTAGGGTAAACTTCAACTGACAGTGCCCACAGCTCTTTATGGTAAACAGCTGTGACTGTTCAAACACGAACCACAACACGTAACTACACCTTGTACTGTGAACATGGAGGCTCTAGAGTTTCTTTTGACAATCAATCAGCCATGCTTAGGCAATGCCAACTATACTCAGAATAACAGACAAACCACTGGAATTACTCAGACATGGTTTGAACACAGGTGCTACACTACCCCTTGCTGGCTATGACCATGGGGACACAACTCCTTACTTCCTGTTCTGCAGTGTTGTGTTCTGTGAAAGGGAGGTCACAATAGCACTTAAAATATTGGGTTATCATGAATTTTAATAGCACACGGCAAAAGACAAAATTAGAACACATTTAAAAATCTCAATTGGCTTTATATTGCAATTCTAGAATTGAGCGACACTTCATTCCATAAAGTAGAATAAATGTCCCAAGGAGCTCAGCAGAAGAAATTGGCATTTTAGACAGCTTTAGAAGGATGAAGAAAGCAGAAGCAAAGGACAGAAAAGCAGATTGGTCATTTCAAAGCTATTTTCCTTGTAAGATGGGCACAGGGAGACAGAACGATAAAAAAGATAACTGATTGGTTAACACCAGGTTACTTCAGGTTAAGGATTAAAACACAGGGAACTTCATTATCATGCCGATTGAAGATTGAGATTGGCTGGTTTGGGAAATATGCTATTATCTCTCCCTCCTGATTTCTCAGAAGGTCAGATAACAATTCAGTGATGTGAAACTTTAGCACGGGTGTCTCCATTTTGATTTTAAGTCTGCTCTGTTGGGGCCTAGTGCAGAAGCTTAGTCCAAAGCAATGGCCTCCTATAATTGTTATTTAACATATAATACAGGTAAAGCTCCTAGGTCATTGCCAGCACATAGTAAGCAAAGTGTCAGCTATTAGAGTTATACTAATAGTAATTATTATTATTATGTGTGACACATAGCTAATACTCAATACATGATAATGATGACTACAGTGGGGTCACTTGAGATTATTCTTACAACCCACCCTCTCTATCACCACCACCTCTGGGGATTTAAGGAGGAGCAATTAGACACGGTGCTCTTCAGTGTTAAGTTTATATAAGATGGTTTGTGAAATAACTCAGGGCACAGAGGGAGCTATAAATTCTCCATCAGTGTAATAGAGCTGATGACAGTATTTCACAAGACAGAGAGTCAGAGTTATGTCAACAGGAGGAATAACGATTTCTCCTGCAGACCAAAAGGAGGGAAATTGGGAAAGAAATGAATCTTTGTGGTGGAACATTCAAGGCGGCTAGCTCCAGTGTGGAGAGGAAGATCTCTGGAATTTCCACCTCCCTATGCGGGGACCAGATCATGAGGGACGTGCAGACACAGGGTGGATCCTTACCCTCCGCTGTTGATGGTCAGTAGTGAAAACCTGAGAGAAGACTTGAACTTGATGATTTCCCCAGGGAGGGCATCTTGAGGGCAGCTGGGAAGGAGTAAAAGGGCAAGGGTGGGCAGAGGGAGGGAAGTAGGGAGTTTAGGAACAGGAGAAGACTGCAAGGCATCCTCAAGATTCCAGGGAAACACGAAGGTGAGTTTCTCCCAGCAGAGCTAGGCAGTGAGAACCCTTGTGTGATCCAGGTGGCCGAGAAAGTAACCTGGGAAAAACACCAATTCCTCTTGCATCCTCTTCCCCACTCTCTGCAACCTTAGAATGACCAGTTAAAGCCCATCATTACAAAGGTCTCGCATCTTTATTGGGTTCCAGTATGGGGTTACCCCAAGAAAAGTCGAATGTTTCCTGTCACTGTTCTGTGGGCACAACCCCTACCCTGGACAATGTGGCAGCAAAAAGTGACCATCTGTAGCCTGTCATCTGGCCCTGCACCCCCCCCACCACAGGGCTACCCTGATCCCTCAAAAAGGACAGCTAGAGACACCCCCTTGTGGACAAAAATGGGAGAGGTTTACTTACATCAGGAGTTAATTGGTGTTTGTTGTGATAGATGCTATAGTATTTAAAGGCAGCACAAATCATGTGACATGAAAAACCTTTCCAGGATTCAAGGAATTAAACCTTTGAAGCATTAAGGTGTTTGTGAATTTTCCATTTCTGGAAACTTCTCGAATACAGTCTTCCTTCAGTATCCAGATTGGTTCCAGGACTCCTGAGTATACCAAGATGCCCGATGCTCAAGTCCCTTATATGAAATAGTATAGTATTTGCATATAACCTATGCACATCCTCCTGTATACTTTAAATCATCTCTAGAATACTTATAATACCTAATACACTTGTAAATGCTATGTAAATAGTTGTTATACTGTATTGTTCCGGGAGCAATTACAAGAAAAAAGTCTGTACATATTCAGTACAGGTACAACCATCTATTTTTTTTTTCCAAACCACAATTGATTGAATCCGCAGATGCAGAACACATGAATACAGAGGGCCATTACCTTGTACAGTTTAGAGTTTAGTTTTGCCTGACATGAGAAGTTACACCAGTCGACCCCTCACATCTTTATAGGTTAAGCTCTTTGTGCTTATGTATTATCAGCAGGAAAAAAAAATCATGTAAAAAGTGACAGTGTCCAAGTGGGTTCATATAATTATCCCCTTTTGTCCTCAAAACCTCATTATCGTGAACAAATGAAGCAACTGAGGTTCATAGATCTTAACTTGACCCAGGTCACAAAACTCCCCTAGAGTGTTCGACGCACACCCAAGGCTCCTGACCTTAATCTCATACCTATTCACTGTGCCAGGGAGGCAAAAGGAGGGATCAGCAGAGGCCAAAAGTTGCTTCATCTCTTAAAGATGCTTCTGGGAGAAGGGAACACTGAACACAAACAGAGCTCAGACCACTGGTCTGTGTAGTTTTAACACATTTGAATTAAGACATAAAAATTCACCTATCGTACCAATAGTTTTAGAATTATTTTTTTGTTTTTTTTCACTAACATAGTTATTGGCCACCTTTATTTTCTCAAATATTCCCTGACTCCCTTCTGAGAAGAGATGTAGTGATACAGGGTAGAGGCAGGCCGGTTCACATGCGGATGGCTGAGTGTTGGATTTTGAACAGGAATGTGGACGTTAGGTCAGTAAGTCAGAACTTATTTCAGCTGGGATCCCCCTGCCCCAGGACAAAGGTGTAGTGGACAGAGTTTGTGTCACGGTCAAAGGTAGATAGAGTTCAAGCTTTGATATCCAAGATGGCTTGAAAGGCAGAGGAGTACCACACTGGTCAATAAACCAAAGGGACCCTAAACTGAAGAGTGGACAGGCTTTGGCCACCGAGGAAGGCTGAACCACGCTGCTCCAACCTTAACACGAGACTCAAGCCATTGACCCCTGAGACCTGCTTGGTTAAAACATCTTTTAAAGTTGGACTTGATTATGACATCAGTTTCCCCAACATCAGGCTGAGTCCTCTGCTTGCTGTTAGTACCCAGTGGTATTGGTGCATTCTACAAATGTGTGGGCATCTCTGCTGGGGTATGTGGGGTGTGTGTCTTTTAGAGAGAGAGAGAGAAAATGAGAGAGAGAGAGAAGAAAAGATGGCCTCTCACAGGCCCCCAGTCTCTGTACTTCCTCCAACCTCAGTGCCTGAGAACCTCAGAGAATTCTTGGGTTAAATCCTTGACTCCATCATCTTCATAAATGTCTTGAGCACATTGAGATATTTGTTCATTTAGCTTGTAAGAAACAGAAATAGAAGACTGGCAAGGGAGAGTAATGAGAGAGAAGATTTGAAAGATAAGGTCTGGGTCAAATTATGGACACCCAGAATGACAGGCCAAGGGAAAGTTTTGGGAAACATTTTTTCTTTTAGAAACACATTTTGGAAGTGATCTAGATGATTAGCCTCTTGTAAACCAAAGATATATGTAGCTAACTTGTCTTCAGCCAAAGGTTTTAATATCATTTAAACATTATCTTTGTACATTTGCCCCAAATTTATACAAAGAACGCATTCCCAAAAATTGTATTTAAGTCACATGTTGTAAGTCAAATCATATTTTAAATGTACTCAGGGACCTTGCTATTTAAAGAACCCCTTATTAAACATTTTATCTACTGAATACACACACATACACACACATATTGTATATGTGTTTGTGAGAGAGAGTGTGTGTACGTATAGTAAATTTGTCTTGGCTTAAAATTGGGTACAATTGTGGTTTCCTCACCCTCTAAATTTACCATTTACTAAACTCTTGCTTTGCTGTCCTTTCTGAAGATTTAATGACTAAGAGAGTAAAAACCACTGCCCTAAATATCTGCCTAATTTTCAGACAGGAAGACACCAGTTCATTGTCATCTACTTTATGCCTACAGTAAGCTCCTGTTAGTTAGTAAGCTATCCGATGTGTAAAATGTCTAGCGAAAGTGTGTTTTATTTTTAAAGGTATAAGAGGGAAGAGGGAGAGAACTGCCTGGACTCTCCCCAGATGTCTGTGTGGAAGACCGTTTGTCTGTTTTGAGGGACTCAGCAAGTGAGCGAAATGGGGAGGGCAGGGAGAGCCTGTTCAAGGCAATGACCTGGTGGTGGGAGGAAGAGGTTGCTAAATCCAGCTCGGAGAACTTCCACAGATCAAAGAACTGTTTTGCTTCTAGACCTTTCTGAATTACTCAGCTAAACCAGACACAAAATGGGCCTCTTGCTTTAATTACCCAGCTCATTGCTCCAGTTTCTCATCCTGCTTGGTCAGCAGGAACCTTACCCACATACGTACAAGCACCACCCAAATTGGCACGCAAGGGCCATCTGTTTATTTTGCATCCGGCATAGGTTGGCGGGGACCTTCTATGAATATTTTTCTGCTCATCCTGAACTTGAACAAGTCCTTTAACCGCTCCAATCTCAAGGCTCTTTCTCACAAGACTTTCTGTTCTGGAATAACTTGTCTCAGGGCACAGATTAGTGCTGTGCCAGGGAGATAAAAATGCTGCCAGAGCCGAGGTGAGGCCTTGGCACGTCCCACCTGCACTGATTCTGCAAGTTCACGAGCTCCGGGCTCATCCACTCTGCCTCCCATCACAAACCAAGAACTGACTCCAGGGACATGGGACATTTAGCCGGTAATAATTGTACAATGGAAGACTGTTTATCAACCCTGGAACAAATTCATGCCAAATCTGAAGTTTAAATATGCCCAATGATTAAAAAAATTTCACTGATTATCTAACCTTCTGTCTATAGGTTTGACTGTTTTTTCACAAAATCGAATGGCTATTTAGGGCCGTGCTGACACTTTCTGTGAGTAGTTTATCCTCAAAGGCAGGATTTACTCCTCCTTCCCAAACTCGACATCCCCTTGGAGAGTTCAGGGAGACGAAGGAAAAAAAACATCAAGATCGATGGAACAAAGATTTGGGGAGAGGGGTAACTTAAAATGAATGCTTTATTTTTAATTTTTTGCTCACTTGTATTTGAAATCATAGGGTTTAATAAATTGAAGAGGAGTGGGACTCCATGCACAAAGCAGGGATAAAAATAACTTAAAATTCTCACTGAAGTAACTGTATCATCACATTCCCTTCCAAATGTTAATTCCATCATTGACATTCAATCAAATAGATCCCTGTATGAGATTTCAGGCTTCAAGCCACTTCAGCGTAAGAAGGAGACCCTGACATAAGCCATGTGGCTGCCATTATCAAATACCATTAATAAGCACCAGGCCTTGTATTATGATAAGCACTTTTGCAAACATTATCTTGTTCAATTAATCTTCAAAATAACCCTACGGGATCTGAATTTTTATTCCCATTTTCCTGATGAGGTAACTAAAGCATAATGAGGTGCAGGCATTGTACCTTGGAGATATTGCAGGTTCGGTCCCAGACCACTACAATAAAGCAAGCCACACAAATTTTTTGGTTTCCCAGTGCATATAAAAGTTATGTTCACACTATATTGTAGTCTGTTAAGTGTGCAATAGCATTATGTCTTTTAAAAAACAATGTACATACCTAAATTTAAAATATCTTATTGGTAAAAAAATGCTAATGATCATCTGAGCCTTCAATGAGTCATAATCTTTTTGCTGGTGGAGTGTCCTGCTTCAATGTTGTTGGCTGCTGATTGATCAGGGTGGTGGTTGCTGAAGGCTGAGGTGGCTGTAGCAATTTCTTATATGGGACAAAAATGAAGTTTGTGACATTGGTTGATCCTTCCTCTCATGGAAGACCTCTCTGTAGTATGTGATGCTGTTTAATAATGTTTTACCCAAAATAGAACTTCTTTCAAAATTGAAATCAATCTTCTCCAACTCGGCCCCTGCATTATCAACTAAGTTTACATAATATTCAAAATCCTTTGTTGTCATTTCAGCAATGTTCACAGTATCTTCACCAGGAATATATTCCATCTCAAGAAATCATTTTCTTTGCAACCCCTCAACCATTCCAATTTTATTATGAGATTGCAGCAATTCGGTCCCATATTAGGACTTCAGTTCTAGTTCTCTTGGTCTTTCTACCACATATGTGGTTACTTCCTCCACTGAAGTCTTGAACCCTTTGCTCAAAGTCATCTGTGAAGGTAGGAATCAACTTCTTTCAAATATCTATTAATGTTAATATTTTGATATCCTTTCATGAATCACAAATGATCTTAATGGCATCTAGAATGGTGAATCCTTTCCAGAAGGTTTTCATTGACTTTGCCCAGATCCATCAGAGGAATCACTATCTATGGCAGCTGTAGCCTTACAAGATGCATTTCTTAAATAATAAGATTTGAAAGTCAAAATTACTCCTTGATCCATGAGCTACAGAATGGATGTTGTGTTAGCAGGCATGAAAACAACATTCATCTCCTTGTACATCAGAGCTCTTGGGTGACTGGGTGCACTGTCAATTTGCAGTAATATTTTGAAAGGAATCTTTTTTTCTGAGCAGTAGGTCTCAAAAGTGGGCTTAAAATTTTCAGTGAACCATGCTATAAATAGATATGTTGTCATCCAGGCTTTGCTGTTCCACTGATAGAGCACAGGCAGATAGATTTAGCATAATTCTTAAGGGCCCTAGGATTTTTGGAATGGGACATGAGCATGGGCTTCACCTTAAAGTCAGCAGCTGCATTAGCTCCTAACAAGAGAGTCAGCCTGTCCTTTGAAGTTTTGAAGCCAGTCATTGACTTCTCTCTAGCTAGGAAAATCCTAGATGGCATCTTCTTCCAATAGAAGGCTATTTTGTCAATATCGAAAAATTTATTGTTTAGTGTAGCCAGCTTCATTAATGATCTTAGCTAGATCGTCTGGATAACTCGTTACAGTTTCCACATCAGCATTTGCTGCTTCACCTTGCACATTTACATTAGGGAGAGGTGGCTTTTTTCCTTAATCCTCATGAAACGTCTCTGCTAGCTTCCAATTTTTCTTCTGCAGCTTCCTCACCTCTCGCAACCTTCATAGAATTGAAACGAGCTAGGGCCTTGCTCTGGATGGGGTTTTGGCTTAAGGGAATGTTGTGGCTGGTTTGATCTTCTATCTAGACCTCCACTAAAACTTTCTCCGTAGCAGCAGTAGCGCTGTTTCACTTTCTTATTGTTCATGCGTTCACTGGGATAGCACTTTTATTTTCCTCGAAAACCTTTTCCTTTGCATTCACAACTTGGCTAACTGTTTCATGCAAAAAGCCTAGCTTTTGGCCTATCTCAGCTTTGGACATGCTTTCCTCATGGAGCTTAGTCATTTCTAGCTTTGGATTTAAAGTGAGAGATGTGCAAGTCTTCCTTTCACTTAAACACTTAGAAGCCATTGTGTAATTATCAGTTGGCCTAATTTTCATACTGTTGTGTCTCAAGGAATAGGAAAGCCCAGAGAGGGAGCGAGATGAAGAAATGGCTGGTTGGTGAAACAGTCAGAACACATATAACATTTATCAATTAAGTTCACCATCGATATGGATACCATCTGTGGTGCCCCAAAACAATTACAATAGTAACACCAAAGATCACTGACCACAGATCACCATAACAAAGATAATAATAATGAAAAAGTTTGAAATAATGTATTAATTACCAAAATGTGACACAGAGACTCAAAGTGAGTACATGCTGTTGGAAAATGGCACTGGTAGACTTGCTTGAGGTATGGTGGCCGCAAATCTTCAATTTGTAAAAAACACAATATCATATTTAAGCACAATAAAGCAAAGTGCAATAAAGCAAGGTATGCCTGTAGACATGACTTGTTTGTGTCTGATCAGCTTTCCTTCCTTTGAGGACAAACTACCCCTACTCTGTAAGCTACGAGGGCTTAAATCCCAGCTCTGTCCAAGCACAGGACCACAAGGATAAGTACATGACCAAGACAAGCCAATTAGTATCTCTATCCTGAGAATCTGAATTCTGCATGGAGATGCATCCCAGGATTCAAAAGCAGCCAGAGCTGTCAGAGCTGAATACCCTAAAGACACAAGAGATTTAACATCACTGCCAAGATCCTTGGAACTGCTCTAGGCTCTGTCCCTTCCAAAAGTCTGAATCTCAGCTCTTTCATTGTATTCCTTCCATCAAATTCCTTTGGGGAGTGTTTATGTTAGCCAGAGCTAGTTTCTGTTTCTTGCAACCTAAGAACAACACCTGGTGTATTTAAATAGGTTCAGTAATTGCTTAGATCTCACAGCTACTAAGTGGCAAATCTGGAATCTTAACTCAGGCCTATGTGACTCTAAAATTCTATGAGTAGCCATTAGTTACGCTAATTCATTTACCTTGTTGTGTTCATCTCATGGCTTTTATCGTTCTTGTAGCAACAGGCTTTGTGATTTTTGCTTTTCTGCTAAAGGCTTTGGCCAGTTTCTTACTAGTACAACATATCAACCAATATTAGGGTTGTTTTGTTTTACATTCTTAATTTCTGCCAGAAACCACATTAGTGATACTTGTTCTATAATGTTGGACATGTTACTTCCCCTATCTGGGTGTCTGCCTCCTCATGCATGTGCAACATAAAAAAGGGGAAAAGCCATATAATTGCAGTCTGCTTTCCAAGAAGGAAGGATATAGGTAATTACCTAGGGTAGGATAGGGTCCTCTCTTTGCTGAACAGGGGTGATGAGTGAGACAGTCCAGCAAACTCTGAGTTGCTAAGACACATCTAAGCTGTCCACAGGCCTGAGCGAAGATGATCCAGGACCCTGGGCCTGGAGATGGGGGATTCACGAGCCCAGCAGTTTCCAAACTTTTTTTTACACCTTCATGTCAAAATTTTTGAACATGCACCCCCAATAAAGTACATTATTTTTGTAAAGAATAAACATTTATTACTAAACCATTGCCTCATTTTACAAAATATATGTAAAAAATAAAATGTAAAAGGACACATTATAAAATATTAAAATAAGTTATTAATATAATATTTTATTTCTGCATCTGCACGATTACTTTGTACACCTGCTGGGGTACCCATACCAACTTTGAACACCATAGACTTAGGAGTCAAGAGAGGGGGAATCCCTGTAATAACTCCAGATAAATTTCTTTTGGACAATAATTTTCACTGAAGGACTTTTTGAGGCACTCCCCTGCCCCAAGGTTCGCATATAAAAATGGCATTCATATTATATTCATTAATTTGTATGTATATTCTCCCCTTGGATTGTGGCATTCTTAGTGAGGACTGAACTCTGATCTTTTTCTTGTCCAAAAAAAGGAAAAATTTTCCTTTCTAAGGGGGCCTGGTGAGTCATGCCTACAAATGATAAAAATTTCACAGGAGTTCGAGACCAGCCTGAGCAAGAGCAAGACCCCGTCTCTACTAAAAAAGAAATAGAAAGAAATTATCTGAACAACTAAAACTATATAGAAAAAATTAGCCGGGCATGGTGGCGCATGCCTGTAGTCCCAGCTACTCGGGAGGCTGAGGCAGTAG
>CAUYSK010043129.1:0-31225 GCA_963575035.1 Avahi laniger
TGTCAGTGGCAATGAACTTTGGTAAACCTCCCCTTTCACCAATAAAACTCTAACCTTTTCCTTTGTTCTCCGGACATACCAGAGGCCACTCTGGTCTATATGTATGTCCTAGCTGCAATCTTACTTCTTGTGTATTATTCCCAAATAAAACCTTTTTACTTAGAGATTTGTCTCTCTATATTTTGTATGTTGACAGGTAAAAGACTGAATGCTTTCCTCTTAAAATCAGGAAGAAAGCAAGGATGTCCACTCTCACCCTCTCCCTCAACATAAAACTGGAAGTTTTAGCCAGTACAACAGAAGGAAATAAAAGGGATACAGATCAGAAAGGAAGAAAGAAAACTGTCCGTTTTTGCAGATGACTGTGTGAAAGATCCCAAGAAATCTAAACAACGACGGAAATTAATAGATGGGTGGAATGTGATCACAAGACACAAGACAAAGATACAAAAATCAATTGTATTTCTGTATATCATCAATGAACACTAAAACTAAAAATACAATGCAGCTTATAATTGCTTACAAAAAGAGAAATTCTTAGGTGCAAATGTAACAAAACATGTACAGGACTTGTGTGGCGAAAACTATAAAAATGCTGCTGATGAGAGAAGTCAAAGAAGATCTAAATAAATTGAGAAACCTGCCATATTAAAAAAATGGATTGGAAGACTCAACAGAGTAGAGATGTCAACTCTCTTCAAATTGACATGCAGATGTAATGCGATTCCTATCAAAATCTCAGCAAGATTTTTTGCAGATGTAGATCATCTTAAAATGTTTATGGAAAGGCAAAGGAGCTAGAATACGTAAAACAATTCTGAAAAAGAAGAATAAAGTGGGATAAATCAGTCTAGTCAATTTCAAAATACATCATGCAGCTACCAAACTACATAGTATTGGCAGAGGGATAGACACATAGATCAATGGAACAGATAAAGAACCAAGAAATAGACCCACACAAATATGCCCAACTGGCAAGAACGAAAGCAATTCAAGGAAGGAAGAATTTATTGCCTTTTCAATAAATGGTGCTGGAGCAATTGGATAGGCACAGGCAAAAAATGAACTCAGGCCTAAACCGTCTACAAAAATTAACTCGAAATGGATTATAAACGTCAATGTAAAATGTAAAACTATAAAACGTTTAGGAAAAACCATAGAAGAAAATCTTTGGGATTTAGGGCTAGGCAAAGAAAAGAGTTTTTAGATTGGACACCACAAGCATAAAAGAAAAAATTGATAAATTTGACTTCTTTGAAATTAAAAACTTATGCTCTGTGAAAGACCTTGTTAAGCCAATGAAAAGACAAGCTAAAGACTGGGAGAAAATATTTGCAAACCACATATTTGACAAAGGACTACTATCTAGAATATATAAAGAACTCTTAAAACTCAACATTAAAAAAATCCAATTAGAAAACAGCCAAAAGACATGAACAGATGTTTCACCAAAAGGGACACATAGTTGACAAATGAACATATGGAAAGATGTTCAACATCATTGGTCATCAAGGAAATACAAATTAAAGCCACCACGATATGTTACTACACAAGCATTAGAAGAGTTAAAATTAAAAATTGTGACAATACCAAGTGCTGACAAGGAGGCAGAGACATTGAATCACTTATACATTGTTGGTGGGAATATAAGATGATACAGCCACTTTGGAAAATAATTTGGCAGTTTCTTTAAAAACTAAGCATGTGACTACCATACAATCCATCAATTGTCCTCCTGGGCATTTAATCCAGTGAAATGAAAACTTACACTCGCACAAAAACCTGTACATGAGTGTTCATAGCAGCTTTGTTCATAATAGCCCCAGACTGGTAACAGCCTAGATATCCTTCAATAGGTGGATGGTTAAACAAACTGTCTTACAACCACTCCATGCAATACTAGTAGGCAATAAAAAGGAACAAACTATTTACACACTGAACGACCTGGATGAATCTCTAGGAAATCTTGCTGAGTGAGAAAAAGGCCAATCCCAAAATGTTAGATACTGTAGGATTCCATTCATATAACTTTTTGAAATAACAAAATTCTTGAAATAAAGAACAGAATAGCAGTTGCCAAGGGTTAAGGAAGGAGGTGGGGAAGGGGGTTGTAGGGGAAGGGCGGGAGGAGGGGAAGTGAGTGGCAGCTACAAAAGGGCAACCCAAGGGATGCTTCTGGTGGCAGAATGTTCTGTATCTCGACGGCATTAATGTCGATATCTTTGCGAATATTCCTTTTTTTTTTTTTGGAGACAGAGTCTTGTTCTGTTGCCCAGGTTAGAGTGTTGTGGTGTCAGCCTAGCTCACAGCAACCTCAAACTCCTGGGCTCAAGCGATCCTCCTGCTTCAGCCTCTCGAGTAGCTGGGACTACCGGCATGCGCCACCATGCCTGGCTAATTTTTTCTATATATTTTTAGTTGTCCAGCTAATTTCTTTGTATTTTTTAGTAGAGATGGGGTCTCGCTCTTGCTCAGGCTGGTCTCCAACTCCTGACCTTGAGCGATCCACCCGCCTTGGCCTCCCAGAGTGCTAGGACTACAGGCGTGAGCCATCGCACCCGGCCCTGTGTGGATATTGTACTATAGTTTTGCCATAGAGTTCACCATGCAGGGAAACTGGGTATGGGCATATGGGATTGTTGGAGCTCAGAAAACAATATTCCAGAATGAAGGCTTCAGAAGCTGAAGTTTTTCCTCTGACCTTCCCCTGCCCTGTCTCTCAGTCCCATTCTCCCCTGAGGCTAGCCACAGAAGCTAGAATCCCTGTTTCCCAAGGCAGGTCACAGAAACCAGAACCCCTTTTCTTGAAATCCAGCCATAAAATCTAAAAATATTCTATGTAAAAACTGGCCATAATGAAATTATCTGACCTAGCTTGTTTGACTGTATATCATAAGCCCCCCATTCCAGAGAGAGCCCTGCCCCACACGCAGAAGGAAGGATGCTGCTCAGAGAGCCCAAGAGGAATCTAGACCGACAGGCCTTGTTGGGTTGTCCCGGCCAGTCTGTTAGCATTAGATCATATCCCTCTTTTTTTCCCAGCATATTTCTACACAGCTCTCCATACTTTGTTGAACCTAAGCATAAAAATGAACAAATCCCCTGTATCTTTGGGTCTTCATTTTGAAGTCTCCTGTGTATATACATTAGATAAATTTGTGTGCCTTTTCTCTTATTAATCTGCATTTTGCCATTGATTTTTCAGTGAACCTTCAGACAGCCAAGGAGCCCTTGGCCTCTACAGGATCTCTCTGTGTTATTTCTTACAACTGCACGTGAATGTACAATTATCTGAAAGTAAATGTTTAATTAAGAATTTTCATACACCTTTAGAAGTCTGGATAATGGCTACCTCCTCATGGTAAAATGATTCTAAGGGGCATTTCTGGGGTGCCGGTGTTATTTTCTGATATGGGTGTATTCAGTTTATGAAAATTCATTAAGCTATACACTTATGACAGATGTACCTATTTGTAGTTATAACACAACTCTATAATAAAGAATATATCCCAAATACAGTTAAAAGACTAGCTATCGATTGGGAGAAGATATTGACAATACTTATAACTCATAAGAGTTTTGGACCAAGTACTTAAAATAACTCCTACAAATCATTAAGAAAGAGGCAAACAACTCAATAGAACAACTAAAGGATATGAACACAATTAAATTAAACAGCTTCTGCACAGCAAAGGATATAATCAACAGAGTTAACAACCTACAGAACAGGAGAAAATATTCACAAACTATACATCCAATAAAGAGCTAATATCCAGAATCTACAAAGAACCCAAACAAATGAGGAAGAAAAAAACAAAAAATCCCATTATAAAGTGGGCAAAAGACATGAACAGAAGGTTTTCAAAAGAAGATAAGCAATTGGCCAACAAACATGAAAAAATGCTCATCACTAATCATCAGGGAAATGCAAATTAAAACCACAATGAGATACCATGTTACTTCAATTAGAATGGCAATGATTAAAAAGTCAAAAACCCAGATGTTGGTGTGGATATGGTGAAAAAGGAACACTTATACACTGTACTAATTTACACTGGAATGTAAAGTAGTACAACCTCTCTGGAGATCGGTATGGAGATTTCTCAAAGAACTAAAAGTAGGTCTACCATTTGATCCTGCAATCCCACTACTGGGTATCTACCCAGAGGAAAAGAAATCATTATAGCAAAAAGATACTTCTACTTGTATGTTTATCACAGCATAATTCACAATCACAAAGACATGAAATCAACCTAAGTGCCCATCAACCAATGAGTGGATTAAGAAAATGTGGGGGTCATGTGGCTCCAGGTGTGGCCTTGGAAGAAGAACTGTCACTGAGGAGTCACGGTGGGGCTGGGCCTGCCACCACAGCACAGAAAGATTCGGGAGCACCCAGCAGCCCAGGGTAAAGTGAAGACCCAAAACTCCAAGCTTTCTGTAAAAGCCAAGAATAATTGCCCAAATCTACCACCTTCTAAATCTACTATTAGACCCCCAAAGGATATTACCAACCATGCCATCTTGCCTGTTAAAGCTAAAAGGTCCATTAGCATTAAATTCCAGCTCAGACCAGCCAATATTACAGGGTGCCAGAAGCCAAGGTTGGAGCAACCAAAATTTCTAGGCAAAAGGCTGGTTTCAAGATGTGTTTCTTGTAACCCAAATTGTAAGCCTTCTAGCAAGAGTCTTCAGCAGCATGAAGCCAAATCATCCTCTACAGGAGAACTGTCAAGAAAACTCGGGGTCATTTAAGACACAGGAACTGAAAACTACAAAGCAGCGGGTAACAGATCAGGGAACTGCTAAGACTCTGCGGACAACACTCATGTTGAAAACGGATCTTTGGGTAGCTTTCTAAAAGAGACGAATGGAGAGAACTTGCCCCAAACTTTATCAAAGCCGGAGAGGATGCCAGATCCTGAATTATATACCATAAGTTAGCCAAAGACTAGCTCTTATAATCTAACCAAGAGCAGTCTGGCTCCTAAACAAGTCTTGGGCAAAAGTTCAGGTACTAGTGCTGTTGTGAAAGACAGAGTTAATAAACAACTTGTTGGAGAAACACAAATCAGGCTCTACCCATAAAATCACAGCCACTCTCTAGAGGAGCAGATCTTGCAAGACCAGGAGAAAAAACCCCAAGGACAGTTCCTTCTCACTTTATTCAGATCCTTAGTAAGACTCAGTCATCGAAGAAACCAGTGGCCAAGGAAATAAAGGTTAATAAGAGTAAATATGAAAGACCAAATGAAACTAAGTTATGGTCAGACCCTGTTGCTAAACAGAAAGTAAAACATATCAAACCCAGAAAGGATCCCAATTTGCTTCAGGGAGGAAATAATAACAGGCATCCGAACAGCAAGCAAGATCAGAAGTCCACTCAACCTTGTTTTAGACCTCAAATATCATGTGTCCTGCAAAAATCAAAAGCCATTATCCAGAAACCTAATTTGACAGTTGGCAACTTTAATTCAGTCGTTCCAAGCACCCCTAGCATAAGAGCAAATGGAAGGAGTGGGGTTAAATGTGGCAACAGCTTTCAACCAAAAGCACGGACTTTGGACTCCAAGTTGAAAAAGACTTTTCCCCAGAACTATTTTCTGAACAAGACAGCTCCCAAAACTCAAGCTGGTGTCACAAACGTAAATGGGAGAGGAGTCCGAAATGGGACTCAAGCGAATCCAAGTATTAAAAAGAAGGCAAGTAGAGGATTGAAGGAAACAGCTGGAAGAATGGCAGAAATCCAAGGGGAAAATCTACAAATGGCCTCCTATGGAACTTAAGACAAAAAGAAAAGTAATAGGGGAAATGAATATTTCATTCTGAACAAGCATTGAAAAAGAAGAGGAAGTAGAGGAAGTAGAGAAAGCACAACATGGACTGTCCAGTAAAATTAACAACACTCTAACAGAATGTCTGAAGCTAATTGAAGGGAGTGTGCTTTCTAATGAAATACTTACCATATTGTCCAGCATAACCTAATTTAGCTAAACATTCGCTAAATTTTGGATCTGCAAAGCAAAGTTGTTGGCAAATAAAGGCACCTTTGATGTTATTGGGCTATATGAAGAGGCCAGTAAAAATGGAGCCATATAAGAGTTTCAGGAAGTTGTTCTTAATATTTTGTAAGATCCATCCCAGGAGAATTTGATGAGAAAGAAAGAAAAGAAAGAAAGAAAAGAAAGAAAGAAAAGAAAAAAAGAAAAGAAAGAAAGAAAAGAAAAGAAAGAAAGAAAGAAAGAAAGAAAGAAAGAAAGAAAGAAAGAAAGAAAGAAAGAAAGAAAGAAAAATATTTTGCAAGACCCAAACAGAACCACAGAAGGAATTATTTCTGACTCTTTCGTTGCTGAAACTAATATAACATCAGTGGAAAATCTGGCCAAGATGGAATCTGTAAAGTCTTGTCTTTCTTCAAAAGAGAAGGAACAAATTACAGCAACACCCCAAATAACCAAGGCAGAACAAGATGATCATCCTGGAATCAAATTACAGATTGCTCCAATCCCTAGAATAAATGGCATGCCAGAAGCGCAAGACATGAAGCTTGTCACTCCTGTTTGGCATTTGGAAAGGATCGAGTGAGTGGTGTCCCGCTATGCAGAACTGCTGCAGGAACATGAGTTAGCAGTGGCTTCTCTTGATGAGCTATTGGAAGTGGAAGAAACAGAGTGTTTTATATTCCATAGAAATGAGGCTTTGTAACATTAGAGTTTAAAATCCTTGAATCACAATTTCTTAATGCTTTTTTTAAAAGTGTTCCAGAGCGTCCATGAAACAAGAAATTCTCTTGTTCAAGTGACCTGGAAAAAAAATATGCAATGGAAAGGCATCATGGATGCAGAATATGGACTCTCGGGACTTAGGAAGTAGTTCACTGGGCTCACTCTCAAATTTTATATCCCCATGGGAAAGCCTTTGGTTTGTGTGTTTAAGACTACAGTTTGCCCCCGTTTTACAGCATGCATAAATTTCAAACTTCTGAATATTCATTTACCCAACTATGATAAAACTTTGCACTTTTTTGATCTACTTTAATCCCAGCATCATTATTTTTTGTATCAGAAGGCTGGTCCCACATTATGATGGACTTTCCTTTCTGTATCCACCTTAGCACAGAGAGCAGGTCCCTACAGCATGGAAGATCTGAGCTTTGAAACTAGCTTTCCAGGCTAAATGGAACTTGAGAGATGGCCACATCAAATCCTTTCGTTTCACAGATGAGTTTATACTAGCTATGCCTTTGCTCAGAGGTGGCAAATGACATTTATGTGTGATCTTTGCCTTCCAGCACCATATACTTGTAAATGAGGGGTAATTCTTATCCTTTCTGTGCCAGGTCTCCTTTAATGAAGCACAGTCCTGAATTGGGGTGGTCATCTAGCTTTTTATATCCAAACCTAATACTTAATTTGTGATTTGTGATTCAAAAACATTTCAAGTAAAAACAAAAGAGGACAGGGGAGAGGCGTGGGGAGGAGACACTTGCTTCTTCAGTTCTTTGCTCTGCTAGGGGCAGTGTGAATCCCAGAGATCATAATAAGTTGCTTTTCCTTCCTCCTCGGCAGCTGCTCTTGGAAAGGTAAAATCAGAGTCATTATGTAAATATAATGTATAGAAAAACCTAGTTACCACATTTGAAATTTTAGTTTTCTTAATACTTAAGTATTATCTATAATTTAAAAAGCTATTAAAAAAAGAAAAAGAAAAACTCTAGTACCATAGAGTACTACTCAATGATAAGAAAGAATGCAGTAATATATTTTGCAGCAACTTGGATAGAACTGGAGACCATTATCCAGTAACTCAGGAGCAGAAAAACAAATGCTGTACACAGTGTGGCATAATGGACATTGGAGACTCAAAGGTGGGGAGGATGGAAGGGGGTGAGGGATGAAAGGTTACTTACGGGGTACAAGGTACACTATCCGGGTACCGAAAGCCCAGACTCCACTACTACACGATATATACATGTCATGGAATTCAACTTGTAACCCCTAAATCTACTTATTTTTAAGAAAAGGATATAAATAGGCAATTCACAGCAGATTCAACTAAAATGACCAATAAACTCGACCTTATTAATAATCTAGTAAATAAGTAAATGCAAATCAAAATATCAATGAGAGGATTTCAATACAAAAGGATGTAAAGGACTTTCACTTCTGCAGTAAAAAGGAGAAAAATGTACAAAACAAATCTCATCCTTTTCTGCCAGGCTAGTGAAGAGTAATGGATGAAAGGAAACTTGAAGTGACTCTAGAGAGAAATGAGCCTTCATGGGTGAGTAGGGAGATCCACCAGCTTCCCAGTCTGGGAGTGGGCTCCAGGCTGAGCATGGGTGAGCGGAGGAATGAGCCCACCATGCTCAGAGTGCTAGGATTACAGGCTGAGCCACCACGGCTGGCCTATGATCATTACTGAAGTAAAGAAGGGAGAGAAGGAGTGAGGAAGGAAGGGCAGTCGATTGTTCTATGCTTATTGGATCGGGGGGAACCACTCACCGCTCTTTTCCCTTTGACAATCCATGGCCCTTGTAATTTTGATTCTGCAATGAGAAAAGGAAAATGATGTAGTTTTGCATATCCACTCTGCCTTCCCAGGGCAACTTACTGTAGATATTAAAATGCTCAAAGCATCAGACTCAACAATGCAGCAGTCCTGAGACATGAAGGTCCAGCTTGATCAGTTCTCACTGGTCACCACATCCCAACGAATTGGTCCAGAATTTACCTGCTGTCCTCGGAACGAACTCCCAAGTGTCCAAGGGCCCACCCACTGTAGGCCTACTCACAGGCATGACCAGTATAGTGAATGTGTGGTTTTCAATACTCCAAAGATCCACCCTGAACCCGTTTTGAGAGCCCAGCTCAATATGCTCTGCAAGAAAGATCTGGACCATCTACTCTAACTTTGAATGCTTGATTAGACCCAGGATCCAGGAGGGGGCTGGGTCAAAGACGCAGAGCAATGTTAACTCCTTTTACCCAAAATGGACCTTTCAATCCTCAGTGGGTGGTGGGTATTATTCTGCTCCAACCATGTCTAAAACAGCTTGGCTGTCCACCCTGGGAAGACTGATCCCTAAGTCACGGATGAAAACAGAAATCAAAATTGGTCCTACACAGGCTGACTTTTGCAGCTTGGACAGATCTGCCACCTGCATTACGGGCCGGGAGTATGGGCACAGCTTAGCGGGATGTCTGCTCAGATCTCACAAGGCTATAATCAAGGTGATGCAGTTATGGTTCTCAAATAGCGTGGGGTCCTCTTCCAAGCTCATTCAGATTTTTGGCAGAATTCAGCTGCTTGGGGTTGTAGGACTGAGGTCCCTGTTTACTCCCTCCCTGTCAGCTGGGGATTGCTCTCAGTTTCCAGAGGCAGCCTGCAGTTCCTTTTGATGCGGGCCCCATAGGCAAGTTCACAACGTGGATGTTCGTTTTCCTCTGGGCCACCAGGATCTTGTCCCTATGACTTCCAACCTTCCCTCCTCCAAGTTGGCTATGAGGAAGCTTTATATAACTTAAGGTAATCAGTGTAGTAACTGTACCATCAAATTCACAGACTGCACCCACACTCAAGGAGAGGGAATTGTACAAGGCGTGTACACCAGGGGTGGGAATCCTGGGCTCATCTTAGAATTCTGCTTACTACCTCATCTGACTCCTCAAAGAGCCAGTGGAGAGGGATGGAGGATACTGCTTTACAAAACTGACAGAAAGTGAGCTTCCCCCAACAAAAGGCAGTGAAATCTTATTTCATTCTTCCATTCAAGCCCATCCAACCCCCCCAGCAGTAGTCAAGCTGTCCAGTCTTTTTGTATTATATCTTTAATCCTCTTTCATGCTTTAAATTCCATTTTCCATATGTTTATCCAGTTGCTCCAGAGCCTTTGGTTGAAAAAAATTTTCCTTTCCCCACTGAATTGCATTGGCACCTCTGTCAAAATCCCATTGACCATGTGCATGTGGATCTATCTCTAGACTCTGTTTTGTTCTATTTACTTGTCTTTCCTTATGTCACCATCGCATTGTCTTAATTACTGTAGCTGTCTAGGAAATCTTGAAATCAGGTAGCGTAAGTCTACCAAGGTTGTTTTTTCCAAGATTGTCTTTGCATTTAGGGGTCCTTTACATTGCAATATAAATTTTAGAAACAGCTTGCCAATTTCTACAAAAAATATGTTGAGATTTAGATTTCAATTGTGCTGAATCCACAGATCATTTTGGGAGGAAGTGGCATCGTAAAGTATTAAGCCTTCCAATCCACGAATAATATGGTCTATCTCTCCATTAATTTAGGTCTTCTTTAATTTCTATCTACATTGTTTTCTAGTTTTCAGTATAGGAGCCTTGAACATTTTTAATTAAATTTTATTCATGGATATTTGATTTTGTGATGCTATTGTAAATGGTATTTTTAATTTCATTTTCTGATTACCTGATTATAACAAATTGTGATAGGCAGAATAATGCCACCCCCAAAGAGGTCCACGTCCTGATCCCTAGAACTTGTCAATATGTTACATAACATGAAAAGGGTGAATTAAAGTTGCAGATCGAATTAAGGTTGCTTATCAACTAACTAACCTTAAAATAGATTATTCTGAATTATCTTCATGGGCCCAATATAATCACAAGAGTCCTTAAATGTGGAAGGAAGCAAAAGAGTCAGTCTCATAGTGTCAGAGTGATGCAATATGAGAAAGATTGGCTTTGAAGATGAAAAGGGACCATGAGCCAAGGGGCAGCCTCTAGAAACTGGAAAAGGCAAGAGGATGGATTATCTCCTAGAGCCTCCAGATAGGAATGCAGCCCTGCTAACACCTTGATTTGGGCCCAATGAGACCCATTTCAGACTTCAAGAACTATAAAATAATAAGTGTGTGTTGTTTTAAGCCAATTGTGGTAATTTGCTATAGCCATCATTGGAAACTATGTAATACATATATAGAAGTATAATTGATTTTTGCATATTGACCTTGTATCTAATTATCTTGCTAAATTATTATTAATAGTTCTAGTAGTTTGGAAATTCCTTTGGGTTTTCTATGTATACAGTTATGTCATCTGTGATAAAAGGCATATGTACTCCTTCCTTTTCAATATTTATACCTTTTATTTCTTTTTCTTGCTTTATTGCACTGGCTAAAACCTCTAGTTTTAGTCAACAATGTTTACTAAACATGGGTGAGAGCTGATATTCTTATCTTGCATTCCCAATTTCAACTTTTAAGAATGATATTAGCTGTAGGTTCTAGTATCCTCTACTAAATTGAGTGAATTTCTTATTCCCTAGTTTTCTAAGGATGTATCATGAACAGATGTTTCATTTTTTACCCATTCTTTTACCCATTTAAAACATCTTTTCTTATGTCATTATTCAATTATTATGTAATTCCCTAAAACATCTTCTAATATGTAATTATTATATAATTCAACCATTATGGGGTCAAAGTTATGGTTCTTCAGAAATGTCTAATATTTACTGCTGCCTGGCATCCCAAGAACAGTAAATTTTATGGTAATATCTTGCTTTAGCATTTCTCAGACTAGCCTGAGGGCTCATCCAAGGTTAAGAATCCTCACGAGAAATTTTTTTTTCCACCTAAAGCCCACAGCGAAGCTGAATAGCTTCTTAGTAGTCTCCCATTGCTGAAAGGTAAAGTTGTTTCAGTTACACCTTTAGGAAGGGTGGGGTTCTCTGAAGGTTCCAGCTTTATGGAGAGGTTTCAGTTTCAACTCCTTGGTCCATGGGCCCCACACCACTTCTCCAATTTGTGATGTCCCTTGTTTGTGAAACAAGCAATCTCTTCCTCAAAGGAAATGAAGAATGAAGAATCAGTCAGTGACACCTCTGGTTTTTATTTTCTTTCTTTTTCATGGCGGGGGAGGGAGGGTCCTTGGGAATCTCCCTGCCACCAATCCTCCCCATCCTGCACACACACATACAAGTTCAGCTATACATTTCAAACATTGTTTGTTATATTTTGCCCAGCAGTTTTAAGTGTGTTATGCTAAGAGGCTTTTCAAGAAATCTCATCTGCCATATTGCCTGAGACAGAAGTCCTATTATTATCTTGTCACAAAAAACAGCCCAGGGATTTGAATACTTCTCCTAAACCACTAAAATAATGCATTTAGAAAAGACAAGCCTACAAGACTTTTTAAAAATGGTCTTATTGAGAAAGTGATTCAGACATGGCTCAATTGCTTTTATGGGCTACAAACAGAAAACTTTAATTTTCTCATTTTGGTTCATATAAGATGGAAGGCAGTATGAATGGTGACAGCTGGTGTTGAGTCAGGGAGAACACTGGCTCGTGACACCGCCAGCTTCCTTCATTCCTGGCTGCATGCCACAAGCCCTGCTTCAAGCTCCGTGGTACTGCCTGTCAAGTGGGGACATCCATGCTGGAACCAGTTTGCCACACTAGCTTACACACTGTGGTTGGCCTTTGACCACCTCACCAAAGACCAGCTTCATTGCTTGGCTGGTTCCTTCAGCCTAGGCTTCATTCTTGCCTGCTCCAATTCCTCATTTCATTTTAGCCCTCTGGAGAGTTCCCAGGATGCCTCAGAGCTGAGATCTTGGGGACCATAACATTGAAGAGGTGAGATCAAAGGTTGTAACTCATGGTATTCTGCCCTCTGGCTTCTCTAGGCATATTTTTGTGAGGGTATATACAGTACATCCTGGCATGCTCTCTTGAGACTGACATTCACGTTCCTGCTTAAATAAGATCATACTCCCATGTCCCCTGGGTCGTTTGAAAGAAATCACAAAGTCCTAAGTCAATATATAGGTGAACTTTGCCTCCCTGTCCAACAACAACAAAATACATAGTGTCACAAAGAAGCAGTCTGCTATTTTCTTCCTTCAACCAACATGAGTCTGCCACACTCATGTCTATACTTTATTCACAGTATAGACTAAGAGTTTGTCCATCCTTTAGCAATCTGCAATTTGTTACTCCTTTCAAAGGAATCAGTCAGGTAGATGGGAAGAGACTATTTCAGTAGATGTTTATTTTCTGTGTTTATAGTACAAGTGGTATGTGTCCCAATCTGTGTTTAAAGAGTATTATTTTTTTAAAATTGAGAATTAGATCATGATTAACATAATGGCAGTTGAGGCAAAGAGAAAAATGAACTCAAGACATATTTAGAAAGTTAAAGGAAGAGACCTTATTGGATGTGGGAGGTGAGGAAGATGGAGTCAAGACAGTCCCAGTTTTTTAGCTTGAGCAACTAGGTGGGTAGTTCAACAATAGTCATTCAACATTTATCAACTGTATGTTAGCTCTGTGCCAGGCGCTGGGGATAGATGGAAGAAAAGTCAGACTAGATCTGGAGTCTAGAAGGGAAGACAGTCGTTAAACAAATAATCACATAAAAAATGAGTCCTAGTAAAAAGGTGAAGTTCAAGGCACTCTAAAAGCAGATAAACTCGTTTTTTGTTTTGAGAGAGCATTAAAGAATTGGAAGCCTCATTCCTGGCAGGCGGAACATGGGGTAAGAAGTAAGTTGGGATGGGGGAGAGTAACTCGTTTCCCTTCTCTGGGTCTCATTTTCCCCACTGGGAAAACGGAAGAGTCGGGCTGCGCACTCTCAGAGGGCGGGGGCTTGTCTGATTCCCCTCCGTGAGCCTTGGCCCGCACTGGGCTCGGCTTGGAGAAGGCACTAAACGGGTTTTGGATGGGTGGTTGGATAGGCAGGCGGGCGGCAGGACGAATGAATCTCTAGGGGCTTCGCCAGGTCAGAAAATCTGAAATTCCGAGCTTCCCCCGAGGTCACCAAAATCGCGCGGCGCAGCTTGGAACCCCCGAGTTGCGCAAATTTCCCGCCCGCGGCCGGGCTCGCCGCACATGCGCAGCAGCTCGGGCGGCGCGGGGCACGACGGGACGGCAGTCTTGCCTCCGAGTTTGTCGCTTTCTTCTCCCTCTGCGCGGAATTCCTCCTCGAGGACACACCTCCACTCCCCAGCACCCCCCTCCCAGGTTTTGAACCCCTCTACGGCTTCCTTCCTTTTCTCCAGGGACGATAAAAGCATCTGCTCGGGTCCACTCCTACCTTCGGTCGCGACATGACACGATTCCCCCCGGCCGGACCCAAAGCGCCAGCGTGCCGCGTGCGAGCGGTTGCGTCCCGTTGCCAAGGCGACAGAGGGGCGCCCGGATCCGTCGCTCTGATTGGATGAGCCCAGGGCATTCTCTCAGCGGAGTAAAAGGCTCGGGTCCGCCAGAGCCCCTGGAGGCCCCTGGGCGTCCTGGCAGTCCAGGTCCTCGACTTCCTCAAGTTTTTTCTCCCATCTCCACCTCTGCGACCCTGGGGCACACCTGGTCTGAGGCTGGCTGCCCGCCTCGGACACTTACTGCCCAGCGCCGCCTCCAACTGCACTTTTCCTGCTCCAAGAGCGCTGCGTCCGAGAAGTTGTTGGCTTTTGGCAAATGCAATGAAACTAAGTTTCCTTACTTAAGTAAGGCCCCTCACTAAGTCACCTAGTCAGGTGGTCAGTCGGTAACGCGGCCAGTCACCTCTGCTTTACTCAGGCACTTTCTTTTTCTTCTCTTTTTTTTTCAAACTAACCCCTAACTCAGAATGCAACCCCAGCTACTTTCTAATTCTTAAGCACCAACTCACCTCAACGCCTACAGCAGCCTCCTGACCAGTCTGCTAGTGCCCATCCTTGCCCTATCCATCTCAGTTCATTCTCTGCCCTGATCTTGTCTCTCTTCTGTATATAACCTTCCATGGCTCCCCATCACTGTTAAGGACTGGATGAAATTCCTCACCTTGACCAGCAGAACTTTTACTGGTCTGGTGTCTGAGGACTTTGCCAGCCTCATCTGTCCTACATCTGTTTGTCCCCTGCTCTCCGCACTCCAGTCTCTGATCTCCTTTCGGGTACTGGTGTGTCCCTTATTTTCCACCCCCACACTCCCGTATACACACACATCTCTCTTAACCTCGAGCTTCCCTTTGCTGGTGGCTTTTTTCTCCCACTCTGCTCAGATCTCAGCTTGCATTTTAACTCAGAAAAGTCTTCTCTGACCACCCACTCCTCTAAGCAGGTTCCTTTGTTTTAAGTCCTGACTGTCTCCCCACCCCCCACCATAACCATCAAGAAAAAAAAGACGTCTTTTTTATTTCTTTTCTTTCCTTTCCTTCCTCCCTTCCCTTCTCTTCCCCTTTCCCTCCCTCCTCCGTTCTTCCTTCTTTCCTTCCTTCCTTCCTTCCTTCTTTCTCCCAGAACTTAGCACAATGCCTGGCACTTGGCAGATGGCCAATAATGTATATTGAATGAACAAATAAATATAGACACACTAATTAGTGTGAATAGTTACAAACTATGAAACAAAAACACAGGAAGCCCTAGATATGTATATGAAAGAATTGAAAACATGCATTTAAACTCATGTATTAATACATGCATGTTCATAGTAGCACTATTCACAATAGCCAAAACAACCCAAATGTTCACCAATAAACAAGTCATAATATATACATACAATGGAATATTATTCAGCCACAAAAAGGAATGAAGTACTGATACATGCTGATATGTGAAGAACTGATACTGATACATGGATGAACCTCAAAACATTATGCTAAGTGAAAGAGGACAGACACCAAAGGCCACATACTGTATGATTCCATACAAATGAAATGTGCAGAAGAGGTAAATCCATGGAGACATAAATCAGATTGATGGTTTCCAGGAACTGATCATGTCTCTTAGAATTGCAGAGTTAGCTGCTAAGTATATGTTCAACCTTATGTATTATTTGTATAACTTATGCTCAACCACAAAAATGTTTTCCAAAGTGTGCCATTTTACATTTCTACCAGCAATGTGTGATAAGTTCCAGTTGCTCTGCATCCTCACCAACATTTGGTTTTGTCCATCTTTTTAATTTTAACTATTGAAGTGATAGCTCATTGTAGTTTTAAGGTGCTGAAGGTAGGTTGACTAGGAAAGACATGAGGGACCTTTCTAGGGTGATAGAGATTTCTATTTATTAATAAAGATGTGGATCACATGGGTATGTGCATTTGTCAAAACTAACTAAACTGAAAACTCAAGATCTATGCATTTCATTATTTGTAAATTATACCTCAAGAAAAAATGTGTAAAGAAAAAATAATCTGATAGCAAACATCTTATTTAATGGTGACATGTAAGACACATTCTCACTTTAGTCAGAAACAGGCATGAATGATTATTATCTCTGCTACTGTTCAAATCATACTGGGAGTACTGGCCAACGCAATAAGACAAGAAATAAAAACAAACCATTGGAAAGGAAGAGACACAGTTGTCATTTGCAGGTGGCCTGAGAGTTGCATTGTTCAGAGTTCTTGAATAAAAAAACAGAAACTATCTTTGATTAACTAAAATAGAAATGGAATTCATTGGTGAGATATTGGATGAGTTACAGTTGATGGGAATCTTGGAGAATCAGAATCAAAAAATGGGACAGGAATCTAAGGAGTCTATCTTATCAAAGCTATCATCAAAATCAGAGTTCACAGAAACTTTGGGATGTCATTGCTGATTATTACTGGACATTAGACACCACTGCTGGCATGACTGCCACACATGGCACTGGACACTGGATGTCATTGCTGGTACTAGCACCTTTGTTCAATAGATATCACTGTTAGTGCTGGAATTGGCTAAATGAATTCTCAACAGACAGCTCCTTCATTATACTATTTTTTTTCAGGCTCAAAGTTCTCTTGGGTGTGTTGACTGAGCCCAGGTCTACAAACTGTGCTCTAGCTGCCAGGGACAGAGTACCTGCCTCTTCTTGCTTCACACAGTGGCAGCATGGAAGATGCTGCTAGTTGCCTAAACAATAATATCCATTCTTCCCTTCCTCTGAGACAGATGTCCACCAGAACTGTCTGTATTTAAAAATCCAAGAGAATCTACAGAGAGATTATTAGAACAAATACAATAGTTTTTTAAAATCAACCCAAAATTAACATTTGAACTTCTATATACCAACCATATAGATTGGAAACTATAATAAATCTATAGCAACAAATATATAAGATATGCAGGAACAGATCTAACAAAATATATGAAAGACATTTTATTAAATAATAAATTCTTATTAAGCATGTACTCTGTGTCTTGCTCTGAAGATACAGCAGTGAAAAGAATTGACAAAGCATCTGTCCTTAAGGAGTTTATATTCTCGTAGAGAAAATTACAAAACATTATTAAAGTACACGAAATAAGGCCTGAATAAATGGAAGGATATACCATGTTCATGGATGAGAAGACTCAATGTTGAAAAGATGTGTATTTTCCCCAATTCAGTCAGGATTTTTGAGGGATTTTGTGAAAACCAAAAGAACAAAGTATATGTGTTGAGGCAGGGAGACACTTCTCTGCCTATTAAGTCTTATTTTAATACAGGAAGAGGCAAAATATCAATGGAAAAACCTAGAAGCAGACACAGGTGTGTGTGTGTGTGTGTGTGTGTGTGTGTACCTAATGTACAATAGAGGTGGCATTATAAGTCAGTGGGCAAAGGGTGGAGGACTCAGTGAATGGCACTGAGAAACTGACTTTCCATGGGATTGAAAATCAGATGCCTAATACAAGTAGATTAAAGAATAAATATGATAAATATTTTAGGCATATATATGTTTATATTTATGATCTTAGGGTGGAGAAGTATTTCTTAGATAAATAATAATAAAGCAATACTCATAAATGAAAAATTAATCTGTGACTACCTCAAAATTTAAACTTCCATATAACAAAAGATGTGGGAAATTCAATTAAAAGATAATCTACAGAGTAGGAGGAAATATGTGCAACATATATAACAAAGGACTGGTGCTCAAAGAACTCCAACAAACCATTAAGAAAAAGACATCCCCACCTCTACCCCTCACAAAAGAAAAGAAAATGGGCAAAGGATAAGAATAGGGAATTTTCAACAGAAAAGACTCAAATGGCTGGTAAGCCAATTGAGAAATGGAAATTAAAACAATTATATGATTTGAAATACATCGGCTATACAAAAATAAAAACATATATCAATGTTTTTGTGAGGCCAAGTGTTAACAAGGATGTAGAGAAACAGGAACCTTTAAATGCCATTCATACTTTGGGAGGCAATTTAGCAATATCTCACAAAGTCAAAAATGCACACACCTCACAACTCAGAAATTCCACCAGTAAATATGTATCCTATAGGTCCACTGAATACAGGTGCACAACCCCATGGAGTACCTTTCATCTTGTAGCTAACGTGCAAGGTGACAACCTTCCCTAAAGAAATATTTATTCCTGTACATAGGTCATATGTACAAGGATGTTCCTTGCAACATTCTTTATAATTGTGGAAAATAGTAGAAACAATCTAAATGTCCACTAATTGGGTGATGGATTAATAAAATGGGATATATTCTAATAATAAAATACTGTACAGTGATAAAATGATCCAGAGCTTAAATAGCCCCCAAATCTGTTTTTGAACGAATAAAAGAAAGTTGTAGAATAATAAATGCTTTTTTTAAAGGTTACAATTTGTGTTAATTATAAATACACATACAAAAGTGTATTCCATGTTCTTTTGGGCATATAGATATTAAGAGTTTCAAAACACAGACTTAAAAGCTACATACCAAATTTATGATAGCAGTTTCCTCGAGAAAGAGAGTGAAGGAAGTGAGGAGAGAAAAGGAAACTTCAACTACTTCGAGTTTATCTGGAATATTTTATTTTATTTAAACAACAAGTTGAAACAAATAGGTCAAGGTATCCTTACCCGGATTTAGGATTTTTTTCTTTCCAAATGAAAAACACTCAAGCCCCAGCAATAATATGCTAGGGGAAGTTTAGGATGCTTTGGTAATGCATAGCAGTGGGGTCTAAACAAGGGTCAGTAAAGACGGGAGGAAATGGAGTTAGTCTGGTAAAGAGCGTGGGAAGAGGGAACAGCGTATGCAAAGTCGGAAGTCAGAGAAGGCGAAGCGCATTTGAGAAAGCGCATGCGTATCAGTGACCAGGAACCAGTGGGGAAAAGAGGAGAAGGCAGAGATGAGGCTGACAAACCTGTATGTTTTTATTTCCTTTTCTACAGATGTGGAAACAGCCCTAGTGAGGGTAGTAGAACCCAGGCTCCCTAACTCCCTGTGGATTGCTCCATGGTAATGGTAATGACAATGATAAGAAGAACAGTGGTGTATTGTGTGCCAGAGTCTCTACTAGGTACTCTAAATACGTCCGTTTGTTTAATCTCGCTGCAGACCTATAGAAGTTTTTTTCTCCCCATTTTATAGATGATGAAACTGAGGCCCAAAGAAGTTAAGAAACTTGCTCAAAGTCACAGTGGCAGAAGCCAGATCCCCCAGGGCCCTGTGTGCTATAGGCTTAGCCTGCTGAACATGTTCCTAAGGGCGTTGGTGAGTGCGTAAGTCTCTCAGTGTGCTTGTAATTACCACAAACTTAAGTGACTTAAAACAACACAAACGTATTTATCTTACTGAGATCAGAAGTCTGAAATGGGTCTCACTGGGCTAAAATGAAGCTGCCAGCAGGGTCGTGTTCCTTCCCGAAACTCTAGGAGAACGTTTCCTTGGCTTTTCCACCTGGATTCCTTGGCTTCTGTGACACAGATGGTGATTTTCAAAGCAGGGAACGTGGGAGTCATCCTAGAATTCCTTCCCTTCCCCCACATCCAATCCATTTGCAAGTCCTGCCAGCTGCGCTGCTGACATATTCACACATGCTGAGTCCATTCCCTTCTTTCCAGCCCCTGGGTCCCCCTCTGTCCCATGGCACTGTCATCTCTCTTGGGCTGCAGCAGGAGGCCCTCCCAAAGGGGAGAGTCAGGAAGGGGCCAAAGTGATTGGCTTAAGATGTAAATCGGACGCCGTGGCCTCCTGCCTTAAATTTTCCTGTTGGCTTTTCATCATACGGGGGAGAAGAAAAACTTTATGCCCCAGTCATGGCTGTAAATGGTCTTGTATGCTCGGCCCCCAACTCTCCTCTTGAGTCTCATCTCTTTCCAGCTCCCCTCGCTCTGTCCCCTCCAGTCCCATCGCTCTTCACAAAGGGCAAGTTTCCCCACCACAGGGCCTTAGTGCGTGCTATTCCTTCTGCTGCTAATGCTCTCTCCACTCTTTAGCTCGGTCCTTCCTGTATGTCGGGTCTCGGCTCAGATGTCGCCTATTCAGAGAGGCTCTCCCTGCCTCCCCTTCGTTTCCTTCATAGTAAACTGTGACGATTTGTGAGGGCTTTATTTGTCTATTTGCTTATTTTGTTTGCCTTCGCTCCTAGATCTGAGATATCCAATATGTAGCTACTAGCTATTACATGGCTATAAAGCATGTGAAATATCATTTGTCTGAATTGAGATGTACTATAAGATACACATCAGATTGTGATGACTTACTACAATAAAAAGGATATAAAATATTTCATTCATAATTTTTAAGTATTGGCACATGTTGAAACAATTTGGGGTATATTGGGTTAAATAAAAAACATTATTAACAGGGGGCTGGGTGTAGTGGCTCATGCCTGTAATCCTAGCACTCTGGGAGGTGGAGGGGGGAGAATCGCTCAAGGTCAGGAGTTCGAGACCAGACTGAGCAAGAGCGAGACCCCGTCTCTACTAAAAAGAGAAAGAAATTAGCTGGACAACTAAAAATATATACAGAAAAAATGAGCCGGGCATGGTGGCGCATGTCTGTAGTCCCAGCTACTCGAGAGGCTGAGGCAGAAGGATTGCTTGAGCCCAGGAGTTTGAAGTTGCTGTGAGCTAGGCTGACCACGGCACTCTAGCCCGGGCAACAGAGCGAGACTCTGTCTCCAAAAATATATATATATTATTAACAATTAACTCGGGCCAGCTCCGTGGCTCACGCCTGTGATCCCAACACTTTGGGAGGCTGAGGTGGGAGTATCGCTTGAGGTCAGGAGTTCCAGACCAGCCTGGGCAACATGGTGAGACCCCATCTCCAAAACAAACAAACAAAAAACCCAATTATAACTCATTTCTACTTTTTTATGTGGCCACACATGTGGCTGGCATTAGATTTCTTTTGGGCAGTGCTGGTCTCGACCATTAGCTAATGAAAGCAGAAACAATCTTTGCTTTATCCACTGCTATGTCCCTACTACTTACCATATAGTAGGTGCTCAGTGAGAGTTTGCTGAACAATTTGGTTTTTACAAGAACCCTGGGCACAGAGAGCCGAGACGGGCAGCCTTATGTATATTGTGAACTTGAGGAAGGAAGAAACATGAAGGAAACAGTTTTATTTTTCTCCAATCACTTTGTTTCAAAGGGTCTCTGTCTCCTCTCTCTGCCCTGCTCTACACCCGCAGCCCCACCCCCAGCGGTCACCTCCTACTGTGGATGGGGGGTGGGAGGGGTGGAGGTGACGGCTGGAGGAACAAACCTGGTTCAGCTGCTTCTATTTCAGCCCCATAGGCAGCGTCGGGTCTCCATTACTTTATAAAACATTCTTCAGCTTTGGTCCTAGTAGCCGGGAAGGGCTCAACATCCTGAGACATACAGACAGGGTTAGCGGGGGCTCAGAGGGAGCTTCCCAAGGTCAGCCAGCAGGTCAGAGGTGAGCGGGGCCTCCAACCTCGGTCCCCACACTCACCTTCCAGGACTCTCGCTTCTCACTGCATCCTGTTGTAGTCTTCTTTACTCCAAGGGACCCAGGTGACTGGAACCTTCCCACGCCTCCTCTCCCAACACTTACCCTGATTTCTCGGGGCCCCTAATGGCAGTTATGGCGGGACCCAGCAGAGCTTACCCGGGTGGCCCTATCCTCACTGGGGCCAGAGTGGATGGAAGGAGGGGGTGGAAGGATGATGGATGAATGGCGAATGGGCGGATGGGAGGATGCGAGGATGGGTGGGTGTCAGGACGGGTAAACGGGAGAGTGGGGGGTGGATGGCTGGATCAGTGGGAGAGGAGGAAGGCTGGCTGGGGGGCGGCCGTATGGGGGCGGCGCGTGTAACGGAAGGAATAACCCGCTTTACTTGCCGCAAACAGACGCTGAAGAGCAGAGAGCCACTAGCGATCAAAGTCCAGCCCCCATCACGTTGTCCCGGGCCGGCAGGGAGGTCCAGGCAGAGCCGGAACTGGGATGGGGGTCTCTCTGCGACATCCCCCAGCCCGCCCGCGCCTGACAGTGCCAGGGTGGGGGGAGCGCCCCGCCCCCACCTCCGGAGGTGGCGGTCCCACGCGGCCCAACAAGCTGCCGTTGTCCCGCGGGCCGTGGGCCCGGCACACTGGGGCTTTGTCCGGCCCCCAGCCGCGACCCGAGGGGGGGCCCCACATGACCAAGGGGGTAGGAGGAGCCTGCGGCGGCAGTGGCGGTGGCGGCGGCAGCGGCGGCTCCACCATCATTTCCCTCCCGGGCCGGGGGTCCGCGGGCGGCGGCGGCGGCGGCGGCGGCTGGGCAGGGCTGGACAGCGCCGCGGACGTCGGGCCCCCAGCTCCCCGCCAGGCTGCAGGCGCCCGGCCTGGGCCATCAGGGCAGCTGTGACCGGAGCGCTTTCCGGGGGGCGATCTGGGGGTGCGCCCGGCCCCCAGTCCCCGGGATCATGGGGAATGGCATGACCAAGGTAGGGGGACCGGGACCGCGCAGCCCTCCCTGGCCGCCCCCAGCCCGGCCGGCCGCGGCGCCCCCGCTCTGACTAGGTCCGTCTGCCCGCCTCTGACCTTCCGGGTCTCGCTGAGTCTTGATGTGGCTACATCTCTGTCTCCCTGTGACTCCGAGACCGCGCGGGTCTGTGTCTTTACCTCTCTCTGCTCTGTATCTCTGTCTCTGCCTGTTTCTGTCCTGTCTCTGTGACTGTGTGTCTCCTGCTGTGTCTTTCTGTGGCTCATTCCCAGACTCTATATCCCTGTGAGTCCCAGGTGTCTGTCTCCTTTGAACCCTCAGTCTGTCACTGTTTCTCCATCCTTCCCCTCCCTCTCCCTGGCCCTGCACCTGTCCCTGCCTTCCCACCTCCCTCCACCTAGAATTCCCACCCACCCATCCTGCAGGTCCACCCCTTTCCTGGCCGCTCCTCCTACTCCCCCCCTAGGTCTCTCTGCCCCTCTCTCCACTCCCCGGCAGCCTTCCTCCTCTTCCCTGTCACCCATCCCCAAGCTGGCCCCCATGGTCCCCTACTGTGGTTAACTTGCCCGTCTCCCACCCTCCCCAGAGCCCCAAGGCCCATGAAAGGGAGGACATGGCTCCCTGAGTCCTGAGGTCCAGACAGCTTTCATGGGACAGAGAGGAGCCATGGGCCCCCCAGCAGCCGGGGGCGGGAAGCGGGTGCAGCCTCTGCCCCGCTGATGCCTGTCTGTCCTTCCTATAGGTACTTCCTGGACTCTACCTCGGAAACTTCATTGGTGAGCAATGCCCACTTTGTCCCAAGGCCATGGCACTCTGCCAGTTGCAGGCCTGTGTCCACCATTCAGGCCCTGGCCCACGCAGCTTGGACACGCTCAGGAATGGGGCTGGGGGCAGGAAAGTGTCGCCAGACTGGGACAGAAAAAGGGTTGATGAGAACAAAGAGGTGCATGGGTGGGGGAGTGTCCCCAGGCCTGAAGGCACAGAGGGGGTGTCAGGGGTCTGACGCTGACACCCCGCAATGTTCCACCACGAGGTCAAAGAGACAACACCCAGGGCTCAGGACCTAAGCTGTGGACCTGGGTGCTCTGCTCTGAGCCTCAGCCTCCTCCTCAGCTCAAAATGTCCACCTGCCTCTAAGGGCTCTCCTGACCCTGAGGTTCTTGGTTGAGGTCTGTTTGCGGATGCTTCCTCTAGCTGGGAAGCTGGGAACCCTTCGCTCACAGCCTCCTCCTCCTCAGAGGAGAGGCCTCTGGAGGCCGGAGCTGGGCTGTCCTGAAGGTAGCGTCCTGACCACCAAGCCCACACCCCCAAAGCCCTGGAGCAGCCAGACAGCCTGTGCCGAGGGGTGCTGAGCCTACAAGCCTCGCACTCACGCTCTCATCCATCTCTCTGCAGCCCTCAATCGGGGGAGGGGACACAGATGTACAGACACCCCATTCCTGTCCTCGAGGCCTCAAGCTTCCCAGCTGGTGGTGGGAGGCAGAGCCGAGCACAGGTCTTTGGCTGCGGGGTGGAAAACGTGCTAAGAAACAGCTGGTCTGGGCACTGGGGGCCCAAGGCGGGCAAATTCACTTCCATGTGTAGAATCAGAGAAAGCTTCAGACAGGGAGGGGCCCCGGTGCTCCACCCTCATAAACCCTGGTCCCTTCCTTCCTGGAGCTACCGCAGCAGCTCACGTACATCGACTTCTGTGAGCGTTTGGCTAAGTAAGGTCTGAATCCTCTTTAAACATGTAGGCCGCATGAGGGCAGGGGCCATGCAGTTGACCCCAGGCCCCCAGTGCCCGGCCAGCGGCTGCACATAGTAAGCCCCCGGTGAATGTTTGCTGCAGGAGGGGGACATGTCATCTGGTCTCATTATAAAAGGTCTGTGTGCACTGGACACGCAGCCCCTAGACAACCACTGACGGCACTGCTGGGTGTATCCCTGGGGTCCTTTTCATATATCTTTATTGATACAGTATGTATCAATAAAGATACAGTGGGAAGCTATTCTGTACACTGTTCTAGAAGCTGTGTTTCCCACTTAAAAATTTATTGTGGGCATCGTTGCACATTAGCATATAGAGCTCTTTATAATGGCTGCAACATATTCCAGAGTATGGATATCCTATTATTTACCCAGCCCCTGTTTCACGTACACTAGGTTGTTCCCATTTTTAAACTATTTCTAATATAAGCAGTACTACAGAGAACGTCATCTTCTACACACGGCTTTCTATGTGAGAAAAGGCTCCTGGAGGCAAGATTCCTAGAAGTAGAATTGCTGGGTCAAAGCATATGCTAGGGAGAGAGCAGCATGAGCAAGGCCGGGGAGATGCAGGGCCGTCATTTGTGAGTGCCCCAGAAGGAAGAGGGGCAGGGAGCTGGGGTGGGGGGCCAAGGCGGAGTGGGAGGGGTGAGGAGGAGAGCTGGTGTGCTCCATCCACACTTGGCCCTCAGGAACAAGTAAGTCACACCCGCCAGATTGGCTCAGCCATCCTGTTTCTTTCAGATGCCAAAGATCCGGATCAGCTGGACCGGAATAAGATCACACACATCATCTCCATCCATGAGTCACCCCAGCCTCTGCTGCAGGTACTCCCTGTCCCCATCGCGGGGCTGCGCACAGGTGGGGAGGGGGGGGCTGCAGACCCATTTATCAAGTACCTACTGCGTGCTAGGTCCTATGCTGCCTTCTTGACCCATGCTAACTCATTAGGTCTTCACCACTGGACCGTTCTACATCAGCATCCCTATTTGGCAACTGAGGCCCAGAGAGGTAAATTAACTCGCCTAAGGTCACATATCCAGGAAGCTGAAGAGCTGGGATTTGAGCACAGGCATGTGATGCCAGGGATCTCACACCCAACAGAGTCCCCACATGGGCTTCCCATTGCCCAGCTGGATAGATGATTCCAAATGGATGACTCTGGGCTGTGTGTCTTGCTGTACAACCTTGGGCTGGGACTTTACTTCTCTGGGCCTTTGGTCCCTCAGCCCTGCCTGCCCCCAGGTGGCTGTTGTGAGGATGCAAAGGGAATGGAAGATGGTGAAGATGCTTTGCACACTGTAAAGAATGGTCCCCACTGGAAGGCTTATCAAGTCCCGGGAAGGGGGCGTGGGGCTGTTAGGACCCAGAGAACGAAAGCAGGAAATCAGACCACACGTGCTGAGTCAGAAGACTGAGTTCACATCTTCACCATTCATTCTCTCTGTAATTTTGGGCACAGGACTTCACCTCTCTGAGCCTCAGTTGTCTGATCTGTAAAATGGGAATTTTATAGCAGTACAGACCGCACTGCGTTGTTGAGAGCCACATAACAGGTGTTCAACAAATGACAACTGGTATAATAACAAAGTTAATAATATTTGTATCCCATAAACAGAGCCCCTTCCTCCGGTCTGTTAGTCTGTGTCATCCACTGAAGAGAAAGAATTTGAGTGGGAGAAGGCTCTGGAAGTCAGAGACTGAGACCAGGTTCTGCCACAGACTTGCTGTGTGACCTTGGGCAGGGTTCTTCCCTTCTCTGGGCCTCAGTTTTCTCATGTGTCAGATATGATGGTCTCTAAGAGCAATCTCCAATAATCTATGATTTTCAGGGTCATTCAGAAAAAAAATTTCGAGGCCTCTGGATTCTGATTTTGCTTTATGGGGCAGCCTCGTTTTGAAGTGTTTGGAGTAAGCCATCACTACATTGCACAGGGAAGGTTGTCAAGTTGTGAATGTATTTACTAATGAAATGACAGTTTACACGAGTCCCTGCTCCAGAGCCTTCTCTCCTGCGTCTCTCCCTCCCCCTCCATCAGCGAATTTATCAGTCAGCCAGGGTTTGATAATACCATGTAAACCCAAGGCCAAATGTGTTGCAAAGTGAAATTGCAAACCTTGCAAAAGATGCAGGATTTCATGACCTTGGGGAATGTGAGTTGGAGAAGGACTGGAAGCTCATACAAAGCCATGGACAAATGAGGACCTGGCTGGTGGTCCCTTACACTGGCCAGTGATGGGCCGGGCACCTGAAAAGGGCTGCTTGAATATCAGAGTGTTAAGAGAGGTCCTTGAGAAATGCAATGAGCTCCTCAGAACATGGGCAGAAACAATCTTTACGATATTGTATAGAAGCAAAGGATGTCACAGCAAATTTGTTGAAAAAAACCACTGACAATTTATTCCTTGATTATTCTAACAATTAGCACATAGTTTAATAACCGTAATTCATGAAATGTAAACTTGTTTTCATTATTTTCTTTTCAAGATAATCAAATCTTTTACTGTATAATTTTGTAATCCCCATTTGGAGGGAAGCCACTTTAAGTAGCCCTGTCCCAGCTCTTAGATAAAAGGTCCCTGGGTCCTTTATATCAAGTCCTCGTGCCCAAATCACCTATGGGGTTAGGAGATGCCATCTGCTCAGAAGGCTCAGGAATCACAGATGGTCAGAGCTGGAGGCCCTCAGAGATGGTGTCTACTTTCTCTGGACGGAGAGGACACCAGTGGCCCAGAGAGGGGCAGGAACCAGGCCACAGTCGCGCAGCCCTTGGGCAGCTCAGGCCAGGGGGAGGAGGGGGTGCAGGTAAGCTCCCCCTGCCTGAGCATGTTTGTACTTGCAGGACATCACCTACCTTCGCATCCCCGTGGCTGATACCCCTGAGGTACCCATGTAAGTTCCCCTGGATGGACAGACAGCTGCCTCCTTTGGTAGGGGGAGAGGGGAGCTGGGAGGGAGGAGAGAGTACTCAGGCCAGCAAGCTGTCACAGGTGGTCACCCAGACCCAGGTTTGACTCATTCTCATCCACGCCTTTCAGTATGCCCTGGCCAGGACTCCTAACCTAAGCCTCTGTGTCCTCCGCTACAAAACAGAGAAAGTGTCCTGTCTCTTGGGATCGGGTGCACCTGCAGATTTGAAAGGGACAGGCTCAGCCTTGGAGTTGCTGACCTTGGAGTTAAGACATCTGGGTCCCAACCAGGCTTTACCATTTACTTGCTGTGTGACCTTGAACAAATCACTTCCCCTCTCTGAGCCTCACCTGGGAAACAGGGCCATGTGATCAGAGTCAAGGAAGCTTTCGAAGATCAGATGATGTGGGTTGAGGATCTAGGATAGGGCCGTAATGGGGGCTCAGAAAATGGGGTTTTTGTGTTATTAGCAGCAGGGGCTTCCAACCTTGGGAGGGACCCAGACAGACACTCCTGCCCCTTGGGAACCTTGCTCCCAGCCCACTGCTCAACATCGTTGTCCCTGTGTCTCCTCCCACACACTTCCTTGAAAGGGTAAAATAAACCCACCGTGAAAAAGCCTTCACCAGACCCACTGGAGGGGTGCTCCTGCCTCGATGGTGGGATTGGCCTTCACTGGCCTCTCTTGCTGCCCGAAATGCCACCCTTATTGCTTCACACACCTCCCCACCCCTTACCAGTCAGGTCACATGCTGGCTGGCCTGAGGACCCCAGGGCTCTTTGTCCCTTGCTACCCTGTAAATGGGGAGGGGTTGACTCGCAAGAGACCTGCTCCTCAGTGCTCCCTACCCCATTGCTTTCTTCTCCAGCAAAAAGCACTTCAGAGAATGTATCAACTTCATCCACTGTTGCCGCCTCAGTGGGGGGAACTGCCTCGTGCACTGGTGAGTTAAGGGTGGGTGCCGGGGAGTAAGTGGCTGTCTTCTGTCCTGAACACACACTCATCCCACGGGGAAGGTAGAAAGCCTGTCACAAAGCCTGACACCATTCATCTGGGAGAAGCCAACCACGTGGCCATAGCCAAGTAGCTGCTTCTCCCTGAGGCTCAGTTTCCTCATCTGTAAAATGGGGAAAAGAAAGCCAACCTGCCAGGGCTGTTGAGAGGGATAGGTGAGGTCTTGCAGGTAGCCCGTTACCCTCCAGTAGTTCTGGCACCCCCTCCGCCTCTCCAGGCCTTTGGGGTGGTGGTACGGGGCAGTGGGGAACCCCAGGCTGGGAGACGGGACCTCTGAATGTTCCCAGGGGCCCCTGCCCCGGCTGATGCCATTGCTTCCATAACTTCTCACTGAGCACCTATCCTATGCCAGGCTCAGGCTGGCTCTGCCGGAGCCCCAGCCATGTGACCAGCTGTCTCAAGCCTTGTCTCCCACCCTCTCTCCCTCCTCCCCATTCCAGCTGCAGTAACCTTCTCCTCATTCCCCCCAGTCCACCGGACTTCCACTTCATGGTCTTTGTGCACGCTACCCAGAACATTCCTGACTAAGCCCTACCTATCTTTCAAACTCAGCTTATGGCGCTTCCTTGGGAAATCCTCCCCTAAGCCTATCCCTCCCCCCTCCCAAGATTAATACCTCTTCCTGTGCAGATCTCCTACCCCGAGTCCCTAGACTCATCTTCAAAGCAATTATCATCACCTGAAATTGTTTTTCTGGTTGGTGTCTGTCTCTCCCAGCCACACTGTTAGCTCCAGAAAAGCAGAGACCAGGTCTGTTTTCTTCCCACTATGTCAGTACCTGAAAAAGAACAGATGATCAGGAAGTGTTTGTTGAGTGAATGAATGATGTTTCACTCAGGCCCTTGATGCCAGAGAGTGCCAGGGGATACTCCAGGCAGAGGGAACAGCATGGGCAAAGGCCCGGAGGTGGGAAGACAGGTCCTGGCAGGTTCCTTGCGGTTGGGGTGCAGGAGGCAAGGGGGGGCAGAGCTGAAATAGGGATGGGATGCCTAGGGGGCACAGAGGAGACTGGATCTTACCTGAAGCCTGGGGGGTTGTTGGGGGTCACAGCTTTGCAGGCATCTCCCGAAGCACCACTATCGTGACAGCATATGTGATGACGGTGACGGGGCTAGGCTGGCGGGACGTGCTTGAAGCCATCAAGGCCACACGGCCCATCGCCAACCCCAACCCAGGCTTCAGGCAGCAGCTTGAAGAGTTTGGCTGGGGGAATTCCCTAAAGGTAGGTACTGGGACAGGGGCTGGGATGGGCCAGAGATGGGAGACCCTTCCTCCCACTTGGACAGAGAACGGATTGGAAAGATTGTAGCCTGTGCTTCGGACCTAGCAGAAAATTTTTCTGGGGTTTCAGACTTGTGGCCCTTGAGCTAATCCGGCTCCTAGGTGTATTTTGTTTGACAGCCAGGTGTTTTCTTTTTTAATACAGAATTTGGGTGCTTTTAGACCAGACTGTGGGCCCCTCAGTTTGACCAGGCCTCCCAGCACCCCCCACTGGCTGCTCTTCCTGCTAGCACCTGAGGGCATTTGAGTGACCCTGGGGGGAGACCTGTCCATGTCCTGCTTCACCCCGGGTCCCTGATGAGGCCAAAGCAGCTCCTTCTCTTATACCTCTGGGGCAGATGGCCCACGGAAGTGTCAGGACTGGAGGGCTCCCTGGGGACAAAGGATAGGGGGCTCTCGGCAGGAGGCAGGGCGGTACCCAGAGGCTTACGCAGGACTGCATTAGGAAAGAGCTGTGAGCTGAGTTGTGACCACAGACATGAACGCAGAGGTGCGTGGTGTGGGGGTGGGGGGTGATTAATGCAGTCCTCACCGTGCAGGTGGGGGTCACTTCTGCAGATCTGGAAGACGGAGTGTCAAAGGGAAAGGGGGGTTCAGGAACGGCGAAGGGCCTTATGGAGGAGAAGGGGGACTCAGTGAGGGGATGGCAACCCCAGAAGAGAGGCAAAGAGGATGCTCAGGAAGGGGAGGGGCTTAGCGAGGTGTGGGGCGGGGTCGTGATGATAGAGGGGGGCGTGGCCGTCCGTCTTAGCCCCGCCCCTGGCAAGCGTTGACCCCGCCCACCCCCCTCCCCGCGCAGCTTCGCCAGCAGCTGGAGGAGCGCTTCGGCAAGAGCCCGTTCCGCGACGAGGAGGAGCTGCGTGCGCTGCTGCCGCTGTGCAAGCGCTGCCGGCAGGGCTCCACGACCTCGGCCGCCTCCGCCGCGCCGCGCTCGGCCGCCTCCGAGGGAACCCTGCAGCGCCTGGTACCGCGCACGCCCCGGGAGGCCCACCGGCCGCTGCCGCTGCTGGCGCGCGTCAAGCAGACTTTCTCTTGCCTCCCGCGGTGTCTGTCCCGCAAGGGCGGCAAGTGAGGATCCCGCCCCGCCGTGGCTCCCCGGTTCCTCCCGACTGGTTTCCTTCGGGGGCTGTCTGGGCCACCCACGCCTCCAGGACGGGCCCGGAGGCTGCGGGAGCCCCGCCACGGCCTGATCCCTGCCTCCCTTGCCCGCCTGCTTGTCTGCGTCTGCAGTCAGTGTGTCCTCCGTCTGTGCGTCTCTGTGTCCTGGCCGGCCCGCTGCAGCCACCTGGTGCCTTAGTCCTTGGGCTGGGGGAGGAGGCCCACCCTTAAAGGCGGCGGGAGGTGGAGAGGGAGGTGTGGGGACCGGAGTTGGGGTTGGACGGGCCTGGGGATATTAAAGAGACACAGAAGCTGCCTGTCTGCCTGCCTCCTAGTCATTCAGCGAAGGCGGCAGGACTCTACCAGGGGCGTGGAGCCTGCGGAAAGGGGGGTGGGAGGGAGTGCGCATGCCCTAGGGGCCTGAGGAGCCCACCACCCTCCATTAACTGCAGTCTGCAGAGTTGAATTCGGGGACCACCCGCTTCTCTAACACCTCCCCACCCCTGCATTTCTCCCGGAGCCATGATCTCCTGACAAGGCCTCCAAGCCCCTCCT
>CAUYSK010043130.1:0-101800 GCA_963575035.1 Avahi laniger
CTGGACAACTAAAAATATATATATAAAAAATTAGCTGGGCATGGTGGCTACATGCCTGTAGTCCCAGCTACTTGAGAGGCTGAGGCACGAGGATGGCTTGAGCCCAGGAGTTTGAGGTTGCTGTGAGCTAGGCTGACACCATGGCACTCTAGCCCAGGCAACAGAGCCAGACTCTGTCTCAAAAAAAAAAAAAAAAAAATACAAATTAACACAGTCACGGGGAGTCCACTTGCTCAAGGTTTCTTGGGTGTGGCTCTGAGCCGTGGTTCTTAAATTTGGCTCAGAATAAACCTCTTTAAATTATTTTACAGAGTTTGGCTTCTTTTCTGTTGACATTATGAAAAGACAAAATTACAACAAATTTAGTTTAAAGATCCTAATGTCTTTTATCTGTGATTCTAGAATTGGCAACACCTCATTCTATGAAATAGAATGAGTATTCCAATGAGCTGAAGAGAGGAAGTTGGTTTTATAGGCAGAAAAGAGCTGAAGAAAACAAACAGAATAAAAAGTGAATTAGTCATTTCAAAGTTACTTTCCTTCTGCAGGCTGAAACTGGCCTATTTGGGGATTTAGCTGTGATTCTCTCCCCCCCTGCCCCACCCCCCTGGTTTCTCAGAAAGTCAGATAAACAACTTAGTTTCAGCTTGATGAGGTGACATGGAGCTTTAGCATAAGTGACTCCACTGTGGTTTGGTTTGTTGGGCCTGGTGCCAGAGCTTGGTTCAAACTGTGAACTAAAATAAAATCTTAAGCCCCCTAAGCTGACTTAATGAACCCCATCTTGGTCAAGGAGACCCCAGAAATACCCTAAAGCTGAGTTGTTGGCCATGAGAAGGGAGGTCAGACAGGCCTCATCATGCCCCTCCCTTCTTAGAAATGCCCTTTGTAGCTCTTTGACAGGCCTAAGGCTTTGCAAGACAAGTTTAAACTACAGCTGCAGGTCCTCAATTTACTTAACAAGTCGTTTGAGTCTATGTCCGATATGTGTCCAGTGGCTTGTGTCTGATTAAATGATTTATCTTAAAACATTCCAAGCCTTTAGACAAAGCTTCATGTCTTTAACCAATCGCAAATCAAAGAATCTTTAAACCCACCTATAACCTGTAATCTCCAGCTTTGAGATGTCCCACCTTTTCGGGACAAACCAACGTACGCCTTCCATGTATTGATTTCTGACTTTATGTGTAATTCCTGTCTCCCTGAAATCTAGAAAACCAAACTGTGACCCAACCACGGTTAGACCACTTACTCCTGGCTTCTTCGGTGTGGCTCTCCAGGTGATGGTTGCACATATTTGGCTTAGAATAAACCTCTTTAAATTGTTCTATAGAGTTTGGGTTCTTTTCTGTTGACAAAACCAATGGCCTCCCATAAATCTCATTTAACAGTTTCCCCTGTTGGTCAGGCTCTGCTTAGGACATCAGCACTGCTCTGAGTCACCGTCACCTGAGTTTTCAGTCTCCCAGCATTTCGTAGGTTATAGTGTCCTCATTCTCACGCATTTCTTGGAAGTTGTCATTCTGGCCAGAGAAAGACCATTGAGCATTGAGCAGATGGCTGCGTGTAGGCATTTCAGACTGAGAGGATGCCATGCACAGGGAGACACTGTGTGACTTTCAGGAGGAGAGTTTGGAGTGTGCTTTTAGCCCCCACAACCAAACCCACTAAAATCAATACATCAGAGAATGAGCCAAGCAGCCTGTTGGTTTTATTTATCTCCACAGAAGAGGAAGTGTTGGCAGTACACAGACCGTGCCCTGCTCAGCCAGTAAGTAATCTAGCATCCCGTGGCTGAATTAAATTAAAGCAGGGAGTGAGAACAAGTGGGTCTAGAAGTCAATCTGTGAAGGACCACTGGAGCAAACAGCTGTGTAAGGGATGTTGCTAAAGTTGGCCAATGGGTGGACTGAAGGATCCCTTAGGTCATGGACAGAGCCTGTTTTTTGCCTGCCACATCCCCTTTTGAATGGGGGGGTCTACATGGCTTCCTGTCCCTGTCTTCTGCATAGGGTGAGGAGGAGGGGCCAGGTACCTTGCCTCTTTAGGTCACAAGTCTTTGGGTTGAGAAGGAACCACCCCCAGGGGTCTCATCCATACTGGACCTGGTCTAGACTGTGAGGTCCTGGAGCTCCAGCTGCCGTCATGGGATGAGGCCTGGGGAGCCCAAGTGAGTTTACTTTGCCTGTGCTTAGGGCACAACCAGAAGGCAGAATGTGTTTTCCTAAATTTGCCACATCTGCCGCCCCTCCGGCTCTTCTCCACTACAGCCTCCCCTTTCTCCATTGAGAAGTGAGTCCAACCCCCTCCCTCACCACCTGCCTATCTAGTGACCAGATGTGACCCAAGCGTCATAGCATGACTTCACGACTTCTTGGTGAGGCTGGAAAAGTCCATGTAGCCTCCACCTGGTTCCCCAGGGATGCCACCTGAGCCCAGCCTTCCAGCCGACCCCACCAAGGCACCAGGTACCTGGGTGCGGCCACCACGGACCCTCCAGACTAACTCAAGTGCCAGCTGAATACCACCACCAACCTCAGTTGACACCACATGGAATACAAGAATAGCCCAGCCCAAATCTGGACCTGCAGGACTTGTGGAATCTAATAATATTGTTAGGTAGACAGCAAGCCACCTCCGTCCTTCCTGGGGACAAAGGCGAGCACCCTGAGCAATTGACATACCTGGAGGAGGAGGGGACGTTCTACAAATCTGCCAATCGGAACTTATCGCGCCAATTGCAAAAGAACCTAGGGGTTCCCTAGCCAGAGGCCAGGCTGCATAGGCACAGTAAGGTCTGGAAGGTGACCTAGGACAAACTAGGGCTCATTATCCTGTCATTAGCTTAAATTTACATTGCGGTTCACCCCCCAATGGGCTTTCAAATGGGCTCGTGGAGATCCGCATGTGCAGTAAGACTCAGGTTACATAACTCCCAATGTCCATCAAAGTGGCAGGGGTGACAGGTGACATCTGAATCACAGGGAGGGCCCAATCCAGACCTCATAAAACAAGACCCCGGACCATGCCCCAGGCCTTTTTGGTATGACAAGGGTCCCGCTCCTCGTTCTTTCCATGGAGAAGGTATCTTGCTCTTACTCTGTAATCCTGTCTTTCTCTCCTCAATAAATCTCGTTTCGTGCTTTCAGAGTGTCTGGTCATTCTTTGGCCAAGAGCACACCAAGAATCGACATTTCAGACTGCTGACCCGACAAAATGGGTTTTGTTTTTAGCCGCTGTGCTTTGGAATAGTTTGCAACAATAGCTACTAAAACATTCTGCCACACAAGAAAAGTGTCTTTTCTACATGTGTGGTGCAGGAGGACACAGGGCCCTGGCTTTTGTGCGGGGGAATTTACATCTGTAGGAACGCAGCCAGATCTGTCCAGAAAAGAGTCTGAAACAATCGCCTTCTATTCCCTCTGGGTGCTGCCACCCCTGCTGCCTACTCCAACCTCTTCCTCCTTCCGGCCCAAACCCTGTTTTTCTGCTTTCAAGCCCCAATTCTTTAAAGGCCTCTGTGCCTCACTGAAGAATTGAATCTTCATTTTCTGAGGGGAGGGCAGATAAGTGCAGGTGATTCTGTTTACAGGTGACAAGTGGTGCCGGGGAGGAGAAATGGATAGGGAGATAGATTGACTTGTAAATGACTTTCCTAGCAAATTACATTAACCTGAGAGGTTTTTTGTTTTTTTTTTTCCTTTTGAGACAGGTGTTGCCTGGGCTAGAGTGAGTGCCATGGCGTCATCCTAGCTCACAGTAACCTCAAACTCCTGGGCTCAAGCGATCCTCCTGTCTCAGCCTCCCAAGTAGCTGGGACTACAGGCATGCGCCTCCATGCCCGGCTCATTTTATATATATATATATACATATTTTTAGTTGTCCAGCTAATTTCTTTCTATTTTTTTAGTAGAGACGGGGTCTCGCTCTTGCTCAGGCTGGTCTCAAACTCCTGAGTTCAAATGATCCACCACCTCGGCCTCCCAGAGTGCTAGGATAACAGGCGTGAGCCACCGCGCCCGGCCCCATTTTATTTTATTCCAGCCTGTGTTATATCAAACCTTGCATAGAGAAATCAAACATTTAATCTTGATCTTTACTTAGCCAATCTGGCTGCAGTCCATCTGGATAATGTGAACTGGCCACAGTAGTTCTGACCAATTCTGTTTTATTTCTTTTTAGTCAATTTGACAGTGACATATTTTGCATATCTGAATGGATCGTGCATGTTTAGCTTTTTGTTTTGTTTTGTTGAATTTTGGTTATAATTATTTACTAAATATAAGTATCTAAAGTATCTAAAAGCACATGTAAACAATAAAAGAGCTCTCATTTATATCCAGGTAATAATATGCACTATTTATTAATTAGTATAGAAACAAGCAATTATAGTATTTAATTTTGTAATACACTAACCAAAAACAAATTCACATAGAATAGGCCTAACAAAGAGCTATAAAACTATGCATGGACTGTATAGATAATGCTATTTCACATAATTGGATCCACATATAATTCTCGCTTACAAGGAAATGAGACAACAGAATAATATCTTGATGATTTCAGATTTCTAAAATATTATACCAACAAAATCTGCATATGTGTGTACTGCATATAAATAGCATGTCTGCACTTTATATTGTTTTATAATTTTATACTGTCAAAAGATGCTGATGTACTCTAGATAAAACCTGTCAGAATCTACAAGCATATGTAATCAAATCATTCAAAGCAAAAGTGATGCCAATCTCATCGAAACATTATTTTTTCTTTGCTTTTTTTTCCCTCTAAAGGACTTCAATTTTGCTTGACTGAGAAAATCATACATAAATGGAGGACTATTTCAGGATTTCAGGTATGATGTTTGCAAATAGATAGTGGTGTCTGACATGATACAAAATTTCTTCCTGATGTACCCACATCTATGTAAAGTTTAACTAATCTGTTGAATAATTTTTTATTATCTTTGGAACATGCTGTCTTCTATTGCCTAAGATCTTTCATGGACAGATCCTAACAAAGGAAAGCAAGATAAAAGCTTGAGAAATTATATTTGGCATGTTTTCTCTGATTTTGTGCCTTGATAATAACCTTACATCAGATACAATGAACATCAAAACACGCTATAGGTATTTCCAGGTAAATTTCACTGGGCAAGACACCTCATTTACTCTCCTATTACACAAATTAAATATTCTCATACAGCATTACAGAAAGCAAGTCCTTGGAGGTAAAGATTTGAAACAAAATTTGTACTCATTGGAGCAGTTACTTGTTTTGATGATTGTATGTAATTTTTATGGCAGCATTGTGGGAGAAGTGCTGACATGGAAAAAATTCTATGAGTTTAAGAGTCAAAGAGAATAGTGAGAAATCTAAAGATGAAAGGTCTAAAGACAGAGATTGTTGCAGTATGTTACTTTTGTTTAGCAAAATGGTGCGGAAATTATATGTCCAGAGATAAAAATATTTTTAGCCTTATTTTATGTGTCTTATAACAATTTTGGCAAAGGAAATCTTGGGCTCATTGATATTCCTAAAAGCACTGCATCATTTATGGTCTTCCTGATTTGTTTATTATGTAATAATCGAAAATTTACACTTTTAAGGTAAGCGATTTATAAGTTTATTGAGGACAGGAATTCTCTTGTGTGTGTGTGTAGGGATATGTTTTTGATTTTTTAAAATCATTCACAACATTTTTTACATTGCTGAGCATGAGAAAATTAATCAATATATATCTGCTTATGGATCAGCATTTGAATAGGTAATTCTAAATAAATAGTGTTTGTGTTTTAAAGAGAAAAACACAAAGTAAAATCACAAGTAATATGAAAAGAAATCCAAGGATGATATTTAACATATGAAAGGATTCCATTAAATAGTACATTCAATAGTACATTACTAAAGAGTTACTTAGCATATTTATTTATTAATAGTTTTATGTCCAATTTATAATGATTATATCATCATGTATAATGAGATGATGATTTTGGACTTTTCCTCAAAAAGTAAAAGTCTGTGTTTTGTTCCTGATTAAAGTAGTAAAACAAAATTCTGGTAAACATAGCACTGTCAGTGCTGGTCTTAAATTCTGCTTCCACTCCAACAACAGATAAAATATTGAGAGGCACATTTTATAACTATTAAAAAGGCATAGCCATAATGAAAAAATACATAAATATATCATGAGCAGAAACACAAAGAGGTAATCTGGAGCTGAAACAAAGGATCTATTAGATGCTAAGATAATAAGCTATTATAGGTGTGAGGCAGTTTGACTCCTGGGAGGTAATGGGGACTAAGTTCATACAGATGGTGGATGACCACAGTATGTGTCAATCAATGAAACTAGGGGCTAGAAAAAATCTGGAGGAAAAAAAGAAGCAATGACAAAAGTGGACCCATGTATAAAGTTGCATACTTAAGGTGATGGAAATCAACAGAGAAGCCTAGCAATATGACGACTAGCTGAGTTATCCGTAGATCTATGACTATATTTCCAATATACTCAGTATTATCTTAGGGTAAAAACTCTTGTCAGCCACAACAACACAGTGGAGGGAAGGAAGAATAGAAGGAAAGAAGGAAGGAAAAGAAAGCAAAGCAAAAAAACTGATTTTACACTTGCACTTTAGACAAAATAGTGCAACCATAGAACAATGGTTGGAGAGAGAGAGAAAATAAAAATACAACAAACCTCCCACTGCAGATAAGCATGCAATGGCACTATATATGCTTTGCTCCAGACAACATTTTCTAGGACTTTTTAATAATGAACAGCCTTGGAAGATGTAGAAAGTATCTTTCTTTGGAGGAAAAGGCAAGCATGCTCATTGCCATACCCCTGTGATATTTGGGTGCAAGAAGAACTGACACAAATATGCTGAAGCTCATGTAGTTTGTTGTGTCATGAGTAATAAAATTCTTTGTCTTTCAGCCAGGAATCTCATGTATTCTGTCAACATGCATAAAACTGTGGCAAGCTAATTTGTTACTTTGCAAAGAAGACCCAAAGAGCAACATGATGGTGAGTTCTCTAGGTTTTACTTTTGACATCATACATATATATATACACACACGCATACTGTATATATTAATTAATTAATATTATATATAATTTATTTAACATATATGTTTAATAAGTAATATATAATATATTCTGTAGTATATATAATTATATAATATATTATACATAACATATGCTATAATTATATAATACATTATATATTATAAATAATGAATTATATAATATATAATATATTTGATATATAAATAAATTATATATATAAATAAATAATATATAATAATAAATAAGATATATATTTAATATATAAGTATATTAAATATAATATATCTAAATATAATTTTTATATTAATAATTAATATATAACGTGTGTGTATATATATCTCCAAGACCGAATGTTGAAGAAGCCAAAATGTCAATGAATACAGATGAAAAAAAAAATCAATTTAAATCTTTTCTCTCTAGCCAAAGACCAAGAAAGAGGAAGCCAAGCAAGATATAATGAAGTATTTACACAATAACCACTTCACGCCAACCAAATAACACAGAAAATACTGTGGCCCTACTCCCACACATGCCAAGAAGGACTGAGTGGGAAGCCACGGACCTTCATGTGGGTACAGTCAGGTACCCAAACTCCCTGCTAGAATGGTAGCAAAGAAGGCCTAGTAGGAAACCAGGGCTTTCATGCCTGCTGGGCAGCAATAAGGCTCCCTTCCCTGCACTGACAACATAGATCACAGGAGAAGCCTGGACTTGCAAGCAACCGAGAAGTAGTAAGGTATTTGCTCTCCCTTCCTACTGAGAGTGATGTCAGAGGAACCTAGTAGAAAGTGAGAACTTTCACCGCTATCATCCAGTGGTAATAAGCTCAATATCCATAGTGTCAGTAAAAGGCATGTAGTGAGTAGAAGTTCCATTTTTTTCTGAGCAGTAATAGGGAACTTCCTCCTATAGATATCAATGGAGGCTTCTTGGAGACCTTGACTTCTACCATCACTTGTCAGTGACCAGGCAGAGCCCTCTGTTTCCATGCTAGAGAAGAGTCAGGAAAAGGCAGCTAAAATAGAAAGCTTGTATAAGATACAGAGTCTTATAACGTCAACATTTCAACATTTCACTCATCAAATTTAATATAAAAAGACAATAAATAAGTGACAACACTGAGATAACAGAGATGCTAGACTTTTCTGACAAAGATTTTCAAGTAGTCATCATAAAAAATACTTGAATAAGTAATCATAAATAAGCATTAAAAATAATGAAAAAATATAGTCTGAGCAGAGAAATAAAAATCAGAAAATAAATAAAAGATGCAAAAGAAAGCCAAATGCAGATTTTAGAATAGAAAAATACAATAACAAGAACAATATAACTGTAATGTATGGTCTCAAACAGCAGAATGAAAGGGAAAGAGAAAAGAATCAGTGAATTTAAAAATAGAATAATAGAAATAACACCATGAAACAACAGAGTGAAAATAAACTGGAAAAAAAAAAAGAAAATGAACAGAGTCTCAGAGACATGTGGGATTATTACAAAAAATTAAAGTTTGCGTCACCAGACTCTGAGGACAAGAAGAAAAAATACTAACAAATTATGGTCGAAAATTTACAAAATTTGGCAAATGACAGAAACCTACAGATTTGAGGAGCTGAGCAGACCCCAAACAATATCTCAAATAAATTCAGACCAAAGCATACCAAAAACTTTTGAAAACTAAAGGAAAATAAAACAAAATCTTGAAAGCAGTGAGAGAAAAAAATCATCTTACCTATAAAAGAAAACACCAATAATAGCAGATATTTTATTAGAATCAGGGAGGCCAGAAAGAAGGGTCACAAAATTTTCAAGTGGTGAGAAAAAAGACATGTTAATGCAGAATCCTATATCCAGCAAAAAGAAAAAAATAATTCTTCAATAGTTAAAGGGAATTAAAGAGATCTTCAGATGAAGGAAGATTGAGAGTATTTGTTGCCAGCAGATCTGTTCTAAAAAGAATGGCTTTTAGGGAGTTTTCTTGAAGAAAGAAAATGGTAAGAGAAGTAACCTTGGGACTTCATAAAGGAAAAAACCAATATGGTAAGCAAAAATATGTATAAATACAATTGATTTTCTTTCTCCTCTTGAGTCTTCTAAATTATATCTGACAGTCGAAGCAAAAACTATAAAACGTTGACTGATGTGGTTTTCGATGTGTTTAACAGACAATTATAAATGGGTGAAAATAAAGAGACATAAGGGGGTAAAATTTGTTCACTTTCCTCAAATTGGTAAAAATGATGGCACTAGTAGACTGTGACAAATTACATAGATATAATTCAATACTTAGAGCAACAACTCTAAAGTTGCACAAATATATAATATCAAAAGCACTATAGATAAATCAAAACAAAATTCTAAAATTTTGTTTAAGTAACCTACAGAGTGAGAAAAAATAAAGCAGAGAAATAGAAAACAGAATATAAAAAATAAGTTAAACATGTTAGTATTATATTAATTGTGAATGGTCTCAGTACACCAACTGAAAGACAAACAATGGCAGAATGGATTAAAAACATGATCCAATTACAACGTGTTTCTAGAAAATCACTTGAAGTATAATGATGTAAACAGAATAAAAATGTACATTATGCAAATCTTAAAGAAATCATAAGTGGCCGATGATATCATAGAAACTATAGAGCAAAAACTGAAAAAAGCCATAGACAAAGAGGTGCATTATATAAAGGAAAAAAGATATTTAAAGAAGAATTGATGCTAATTCTATATAATACCTTCCAAAAAAATTCAAGAGACTAGAATGTTAGCCAATTTGTTTTATTAAGGTAGTACTACTCTAATACCAAAATCAGACAAAAACAAAAGATAAAACTCTATATATCTCATGAATATGGATCAATATCTGTTATGTAAAAATATTTAACAAAATTTTATTAAACTGAAATCAGCTATACATATATATACACACATCACATACATACACAAACATTATATACCATAGCCAAGTGGGATTTATTTCAGTGATGCAAGGCTGCAACAATATTTGAAAATCAACCAACATAATAAACATCTCAGCAAGATTTTGTTGCAGTTATATATAAAATGATTCTAAAACTTATATGGAAAGTCAAAGAAACTATTAGGTTGGTGCAAAAGTAATTGCTGTTTTGAACTGTGAATTTTAAATCATTATAACTGGGCTCAAACACATCTTTATTAATCAAAATAGGAACCATTATAATCAACAAATTTTTGCCAATGAGAAATAAGTTTGTTTATTCCTGTAGCATAAAAATCTGTGCTTTGGGATTCAAGGAACTCTTGAAAAGCATTTTCTGCATCCTGCTGGTTGTGGAAGTGTTTTCTCTGCAAAAAGTTGTCGAGATGCTTGAAGAAGTGGTAGAGGTTGGTGAGAGGTCAGGTGAATATGGCAGATGAGGCAAAATTTCTAGCCCAATTTGTTCAACTTTTGATGTTTCGGTTGTGCAAAGTGCAGTCAGGTACTGTCATGAAGAAGAATTGGGGCCTTTCTGTCGACCAAGGCTGGTACAGGCATTGCAGTTTTTTGGTGCATCTCATCAATTTGCTGAGCGTACTTCTCAGGTGTAATGGTTTTGCCAGGATTCAGAAAGCTGTAGTGGATCAGACCGGCAGCAAACCACCAAACAGTGACCATGAGCATTTTTTGGTGGAAGTTTGGCTTTGGGAAGTGTTTTGGAGCTTCTTCTCTGCACAACCACTGAGTTGGTAATGGCTGGTTGTCATATAAAATCCACTTTTCATTTGACTGGCTAAAAAATAAATAAATAAATAAAATATATATACATCCTTATGTTTGTCCCACGTCCCAATCTGTTTAAGAAATGGTTTGTTGTTGTTGCATACAATAGGAGAAGACAACACTTAAAAACCACGATTTCTGTGATTTTCTGTCAGCTCATGAGGCACCAACTTATCAAGCTTTTTTACCTTCCCAATTTGCTTCAAATATCAAACGACCATAGAATGGTTAAAGTTGAGTTCTTTGGCAATTTCTCGTGTAATTCTAAAAGGATCTGCTTCAGTGATTGCTCTCCGTTGGTCATTGTCAACTCCCGATGGCCGGCCACCGTGCTCCTCATCTTCAAGGCTCTTGTCTCCTTTGCAAAACTTCTTGAACCAGCACTGCAGTTCCTGGGCCAAATGTGTTGCTGATGTTGTGAGTTGTCTCTGCTGCTTTATGACCCATAAATTGCTCAAATTTGCTTTTTGTCTAACATCATTTCCCTAGTCTAAAATAAATATAAAATAAAGAGCAAGTAATAAGTCAATAGCAAAAAAAAATAAACAAATAAAGCGAGAAATGTGCATTAAAATGATGTATAACATAACCACATTTATTTAAGAATGCATTCCAATAGCAAATGGCAAATTTCAACATTGCTGAAACCACAATTACTTTTGCACCAACCTTGATCGACTAGCTAAATAAATTTTGAAAAAGAAGAATTAAGTTGGAGGAGTTAGTATATTCAGGTTAAAGATTTATTATATAGCTACATTAATCAAGACTGTGATGTTGCTGTAGGGATAGAAATATAGATCAATAGAACAGAATAGAGAACCCATAAATAGACCCACACAAATATACTCAACTGATTTTTTAATAAAGTTTAAAAGGCAATTCAGTGAAGGAAAGAGACTTTTTAAAAAATGTTGCTGCAGCAATTGAACATCCATAGGGAAAATAATGACCCTCAACCTAAGTCTCACACATTATGCAACAATTAACTCAATGGATCATGGACTTAAATGTAAACATAAAACTATATATATATATATTTAGAAAAAATCCGACAAGCCTTTGGGACTAGGAGTAGGCAATTAGTTCTTAGAATTGACACCATAAGCACAATCCACAAAAGGAAAAATTATAAATTGATTTTATCAAAATTAAGAACTTTTACTCTATGAAAGAACCTATTAAGTGGTTGAAAATACTATCTACAGACTGGGAGAAAATGTATGTAAACTATATATAATATTTAACAAAAGATTAGTATCTAGAACCTACAAAATTCAACATTAAAAATCTCAAAGTATCCAATTAGAAATGGTCAAAGACATGAACAGACATTCCATGGAAGAGGATACACAGAAGACAAATAAGCACACGAAAGACATCAACATCTTTAGCCACTAGTGAAATATAAATTAAACCACAATGAGATATTACTACACACCTATCAGAATGCTTAACTAAAATGCAGTGAGAATATGAAGTGCTAGTGAGAATATGGGGAAACTGGATCACTCATACCTTGCTGTTGGGGATGTAAAATAGTACAGACATTTTAGAACACAGTTTGGAAGCTTTTTAAACACGAAATTTGCAGCTATCATAAAACCCAGCAAATGTACTCTGAGAAGCAAAAATGTATGTTTATACAAACACCAGTACATGGATGTTCATAACTGCTTTATTCCTTGAGTCAAAAAATAGGAAACAATCTAGATATCCTTCATTGGGTGAATGGGGAAATAAACTATGATTCATGTATACCATAGAATATCACTTGGCAATAAAAAGGAACAAACTATTTTGTATGGGCCCATGGTATTATTCAAGGTTTATAGTATTGTACTAAACACAATGGAAAATGTGTGACAACCACAAGAGATCACTTTTTACTGCAATAAGCAATTTCCTGGAAAGAAGAGCTGTTCGCATGGAGATGGTTAGTGTCACATGCTGTTTTTAGCGGATAATCACACTTGAGTTCACTGCAACAGTAATACAGTATGTACTATAATTAGTTTTACATGATTATTATTTAATACTGCATCTTTACATTTGTTTACATTTCTTTCAACTGCGAGGAGCAAAGAGCACCATGTATGATTTGTGCTTGTGGCATAGTTTTGATAAAACTTTTTATAATAAATTTGTTTATATTTTATGGTAGTAAAGGATAAAATAGACTCACATCTACACGTATTTTATGCATTCATGACATAACTTTGTCTTAACTTTTTGATATTCCTAGATTATGTGGTTCATCTGCAAAATTTTCAAATTGTTTCAAATGTCCAAAAAAAAACATTTCAATGTATTTATTTTGAAAAATCCACATATAAGTGTACCTGCACAATTTATACCCTCATTGTTCAAGGGTCAACTATATTGTACAAAATATTATTCCTAATCTAAACTCTAGAATGGTAACATTCTCCAGGCTTTGCCCATGACTCTTTTGTCTTCTTACTTTATTTAACTTCCCTGTGTGATAACATTCATACTTAAAATTCCAGTTGCCTACTACAAATTGATGACCATTGGGCCTATATCACTAAATGAGACTATGTCTCTAATATTTTGAATATTGTATATATACAGTTTCTTCCATACTTGATAAACTCACTATCTCCAAAAGTACATTTTTCTTTCTTTTAAATTCTGTTCCTTTTTTGATTCTTTATTTCATTTAATGGCATCACTGTCCACTACTTTGTTTAATAGGTAGAAACTTGAGAGTCATCGCTGAGTTTTCTCTTTTCCTTACTTCCCGTAACCTAATGTTCAGTAGTCCCATTAATTTCCCCTAACATATATTACTAGTAGTCATTGACTTCGCTCTTGCTGTTTTGGTTCAGACACTCATCTTGTGTCACTTGGACACTTGTGATAGCCTGCTGCTTTTTCTCTGTGAGCTCGCATTCAACATCCCATTTAAAATATATGAACAGTTCTGCACCGACCAAAGAATAATATCCCATATTAGCAGAGCATACTAGGTCTTTGCTAATCTTTATTATACTGTCCTCATTAAGAATTCTCATCTCAGTGACCTGGTGTCTATTTTGTGCTTCTGAGGTTTCTAAGACCCTTGTATCAATGCTCCCTTTCACAGCAATGCTATCACTGATCTGCCTCCAGCATCCTGTTTCCTTGACTAACTCTGTTCACCTTCCAGAGTTCATCATAAGCATTACAGTATATCTTTCCTTATACCCTCACAATGAATTAAGTTTACTTCTTGTATACTTTCTGTATGCTGCACTCACATTCTCACTTGCCCACCACAAATATTTTCATACTATCTAAAATGTTGACTTAGTTGTCTTACATTTTAATGAGATTGTGTGATTTCTTTTAGGTAAGGGCTATATTTTATACACCTGTGTATTTAAAATCCCTAGCAGAGTGCCTGCCACAACTAGAAGTTCAACAATTGTTGAACAAGTAGATAAATATACAAATAAATTAATTTTGTTATGAAAAATCTCCAATTTGTCTGACTTTAGCCTATTTGATTTTGAAGCACATTAAAAAAGATACTTTTTCACTCTTGTCCTTGAACCAAAAGCCACCTCACACTTTTCTTCTTCTGAGCAGAGGGAGTTTAATTCACGACATTGATATGTGACGTCAATTTTAAGCAGTATCTCTTTCCAGTGAACAGGGCAGTAAATCATGTGGAGGGCATCCTCAATCACCTCTCTCTCCTCTTCACCCTCACTGCCACCCCCAACCCGGAAAGCTATGAACTTAGAAAGTCTGGCTTTTTTTCCTTAAAGAGGACTGACCTGTAAGAATCACATACTTTTCGCAAGGTTGGAGGTGAGCACTTTATACATCAGACGATTTAACAGATTCTGTCTTCAAGTTTCTTCCAAGTGCCTACCTTCAACAAATGGTTCTAGAAATGATGTTCAAAAAAACTTCAATAGGACATTTTTGATTCATTTTCAGTCCTCTTACAAGTATGGATTTATTAACTTGGCGTATTAGTTCAGGTGCAATGTAGACATCAAGCTGGGATAGGGCAATAAAGACAGACCTTAATGGAGGTGAAGAATAAAGGGGTGGGGGAAAAAGAGTGGGCAAGGAGAGCCCATGAACTGCAATGTGAATCCCATACACAAAGAAGAAGGGTAGAGGGAGGTGGATTACATAGGCAGAATCAGACTTCTGTGTAGTTGTAACAAAATTTCAGCCAGGCTAAAGGGGAATCCTCAAGACAAAAGCTCCTATTAGGGGAGTACTTGTACTTCCACCGAGCACAGGGACTGGCCAAAGGAAACATGACCTCAGTCCGCAGGTGGTGATGGGCTCTCATAGGCTGCAGCTGGGTCTGTAGTCAACTACGCTCTTTGTAGTTGAGTATCTGAGCAGCCCGTTTTCATGGCTGCCCCACTTGGGTCTGAGAAGAATGTACAGAATAATGCCTTTCAGCATAATTAATCTTGACAATCGTTATGTTTCTATCCTTCAGGAAAATAAAGATCTTCCCAATCATTTAGGGATTTAAATCATCTTTGGTCATCAAACATTACGTAGGAGAGCATTACACTTAAAGAACACAGAATCATCATTTTCTCTGCAATGCATACCATTACTTTTAACAAAGTATAATCCACATGTATTTGCTTAAAATATCCTTAAGTACATTTTAGAGGATCTGAAATAATCTGTCATCATAATTCAAATGTTATTTGCTCATATGCACATTTATTAATAATTCTTTCAAATAAAAACTAACAATTACTCATTTAAATGATCACAATCCCTGATTTAATTGTTTAAGTCATTTATACATAATAAATATTGTCAATAGTTTGACATAACTAAATCCCACGAAATACTTATTAGAAGCAGTGTACACTACTGGGAAGTTTTATAGCAGTAAACATTAGATTTTTGAGTCTCAATTGGATAGAATCCTTGATGTTCCTCATAAGTAATTAAATATCTCTGAATCTATTTCCTTAATTATTTAATAGGAAAAAGTAATACAAACTTTGTAAGGTTTTGAGGATCATTTAAAATAAAGTTTGTAAAGACTTTAATACAGTGCTGAACATATAGTAGTTACTCAAAAATAAGTGTATACTTGGGAGTCCAGATAAGTTAATATTTATACAAACTTAATATTTAATGTTACAGTTAATATTTATCAAAAACAAAATTCAACATTTTAATTTAATAAGCATCTCTAATCTATTTTCTTAACTGCCAAATGGGGATGATAATAGTTCATATTTTATAGATTGCCATGAAGATTGCCTATGGAAGTAAATGTAAAATAACTCATCTGCATATGTATGTATTATGTATCTATTTATCTATTATCAATTGTCTAAGTTTATAGTATATAACAAGCATCCAATAAATATTAGCTATTGTCATTGTCCTCATTATGATACTCCTCATCTTCCTCTTTCTTTATCATCATTAACATTAGCAAGTTCCATGAGGGGTAACTTTGCATGATGTTGCAAAATACTTACCAGATAAAAAGGAATTAGCTAATATTTGTTACATGAAGGACACTGAGCTGAAAGGAAACTTAACTACTGGGAGGATTCATGAAGAATGAGTAATCATTTGAAAGAGGTGTATAAGAAAGTGAAACAGAAGGCAACTGCTTTCTGATTCTTTTTGATTTTTCTTCTCACTTTATTATAGTTAATGAGCAGCATAAATAAAATCATATGACACAAGTTAAAAATAAAAAAAGAGCAAATGGAAGTTCAAGATAGACCAAAGCGTTGATATGTTGTACTCACTGCTAGTTTAGTGTATGAACAACTTTTCTTTATTCCACAAGGGGCAATAGCACACACACTCAAATGTGTTAAATTGAAGCAGCACCAAAAGACTAATGAATTAAAAATTGTAGGTGGCTTAAGATAAAGCATTAAAAGCAATGAAATTCAAATGAACACAATTTAAAAGCCCAAAATGTGCTTTGAAAAGCACAGCTCCCTATGTACATGTTTGACACAATTACTGCTAATTTTACTACATGGGAGAAATAGTTATCACTAGCAGCGCAGTTCATAAGTAGGAAGATATGTAACATGCACTTATAGTCAAAATCTCTACTTTCTTGATATCTTGATCTTCCCTTTGTGATGATTATTGGATGAATAGACTGGAAAATATTGGTATCCTGGCATGTCCCGGGTAAATAAATTTCAGAGCAAAGTGAAAAACTGTAAAATTTGCTTTTCACATCTATTTTGCATAATGAAAGTATTCGGTTCTTATGAAATTACAATGAAATGGAAATGATAATTAAAAGCTATCTTTCTGATTGTAAAAACACAGAATTTAGTATTAAAGGATGTGGATAGTTTTTATGGAGCCAAAAATGTGTCTTCTCTTGTAATTTTTCATGTGAAACCATTCTTTCAAGGACAATTATTATTTTTATTATTGTGGTAAAAATAAATAAATGCATAAATACATAAATAAAATTTCTTTGCTTTCATATTCATTGTTCCCATCATGTGTTCGTCTCACATAAAGACTCCATTATAATTGCGCATCTTCCAACTAAGTACATCAGGTCCTAGAATAACGTCATTGTTTAGGTCAATGCTGTTTCATTATAATGCTAACAAGAAAAAAAAATGATTCCTGGACAGGGCCACTGTCTGTGTGGGGTTTGCACATTCTTCCCACATCTGCATCAGTGTTGTCTGGGTACTTCAGTTTCCTCTCACATTCAAAAGATATGCAAGTTAGGTTTCTGAGTGAGTGTGGGTGTACATGAGTTTGCCCTGCAATGGAATGGTCCTTTTCAGGGGCGGTCCCTGCCTTGTACCCTGAGCTGCTGGAATAGGCTCCAGCCACCCACAACCCTGAACTGGAATAATTGGGTAAATAGTTATCTTATTTGTTTTTATTTATCTTTCTTAAATATATGTACTGCTCACATTTATTCCAGTGTTTAATATCAGAAGAGTTTTGGTCTTTATTTAGAAGTTCAGTGATTGCTATTGATATCTGTCCCCTTCATACCTTATGTTGAAATTTGATTCCCGTTGCTGGAGGTGGGACCTAATGGGAGGTGTTTGCGTGACGGATCCCTCAAAAAGAGATTAATGCTCTCCCTCAGGGCTGACTGAGTTCCTGCCAGAGCTGGTCGTTTAGAAAAGCCTGGCACCTCCACCCTCTCTCTCTCATTTCATCTCTCACCATGTGATCTCAGCACAGGGAGGCTCCTCCTCACCTGTCAATGAATGGAAGCAGCCTGAGGCCCTCGTCAGGTGCAGGTGCACAATCAGGAACCTTCCAACCATCCAAAATCCTAAGCCAAATAAATCTCCAAATGAATTGTCCAGCCTCAGGTATGCTTTTATAGCAACAAAAATGGAGTGAGACATTGATGTTTTTGTGAACAGAAATATGCTGTGGGAACTTAAGCCTTGTTTACGTCAATTAGCCTATAGTAAAATTGGTTTTATTATAAATTGTTCATTTAAAGTGACAGTTTCCACAAACCTATCAATGGCATTAATGTTTTACTGTATATTTGCTTTATATTAAATAAAGATTTCACTCGCTCTACAAAATCCATAATCAATATTGTAAAATACTTTTTGCTATATATATACATATTTATATATATATCTCCTTAAATTAATTCTAATTCAGTGTTATGATAACTTATTCATTGTATTTTTTGACAATAGGGTGGTGTTTCTGAAAGGGTGATTATGATAAACATATATGAGAAAAAAAATATTTAATCCACTTCAAAATTCAGCTTCCCCACTCTCACTCTGTCCCTATTAACTCAGTTTGTGGAACTAAGACCTAGTAATGTGAATTATAATATATATCCACTGTAATTCTGTTTGGGAGCTACTGTCATAACTTCTAACTAATGTTGTCTAAAGAAAATGAAGTCATTTTTACCTGCTGGGTCCAGTTGGTAATTGTTAACAACTGTTGTTTTTGAACTAATTTTCGCAATTTAGTTAGAAATTGACAAAGTAAAGCTATTTTCTTCCTGAAATATCCCTAGATTTACATTGCAAGATTCATTATATTTATTCTTAATACTTAAAATTTTTACTGTTTAAAGAGATTTTGGAAGATTCAAACAGGGTAACCTTGTAAATAAGATTATGGACAGAAAATTTTATGATTTTTTACTTATGTCTTTCATGACATTCTTCACCTAGAATAAGCTTCCAAACCTTCTGTAAGACAAAAAAGAACAAGAAATAATGATAAATAATCAGATAAGACTAATGTCAGTAATTTCAGATATTGAAAGAGATGAAACCAAATGTAAAGCTGTTTCTTTAGCTAAAAGCTGTGTCAGCTTGTATCAATTTGGTTCAGTAAGCTTACACTTGGAAAGTTTGAGTAATTATATGGAGTTTAGAAACTTCACCTATTGTGATACATTTAATGCTGTGAAAAAATAATTTTGGTAAGGTTTGTTTATACATTAGCAACACCATTAGAAATGTAAGAAATTAGTGTTTCTGTGGGAGTGCAGTTTTAAATGCTCAGAGACTATGAACATTGCTGCTGTGCTTGCGCAGGTGTGTCTAACAGCCTGACTGACTGACTCTGAGGCTCATCATGGCCAAAGAGTTTGAAGAATAATATCTGGGAAATCTAACTCCTAACATTCTGAAGTTTTTAGGAAAAAAATTATTTTTGACAACTTTTGACACTGTGGTTTAGAAAGAAAATATATCTTCTTTAAATTATTCTTAATGGAATACTCATCAGATTTTGAGGTGTATGAACAAAGAATGGGGTGCAGAAAGTTATTTGACTTTGTTTCCTGTGGTCACCATCCTCACCTTTATCTGGCCATTGTCTCTCTTCTCTCTGAGTTCCAGTTCCTTCACTGAGAATTTATTTATGGACTCATTTAGGATAAGTCTTCAAAATTATCTTAAGATTCACCAAAAAGTTTTTTAAAAATACTATTCACATAGGTTCAGAACATTTCTTCTTATGCCTGTGCCTATTTTACATGCAGTTTTAGTTATTGGGGGCAAAACGATATTTTTTTTGTATTTCTATGGGATATGTTCCCAGGTTAAAAAAGGCAATAAGTTTTGTGCATTGGTTTTGAAAGCAGGAATCTTACAGAACTCTTATTTTAATAGCTTACTAATTCTTGAGAAAAATCAGATGATACACTTTATGCCTGCAAATGATTGTTTTATTTATCTTTTTTTAATATTTATTTTTTTCTTTTGTCAATGTTATTGCACTAGGCAAAAAAGGCTATGTCAAACCCAGCTGTGCATTAGAATCAGCAGGAATCTTTTCATAGTTACTGCTATTTGACACTCACATATGTTTTAATTTTCTATTCTTGCCATAATAAATCACAAAAAAATTAGCAACTTAAAAAAAATATTGGGCACAGCATGGATCAACCTATTACTCTGCTCCAGATTTCAAAGGACTGCCATTGAGGAGTGGACACAGGTGCACTTGCTACGGGAAAATCTGGAGAAGTATCCATTTTCAAGTCCATTCAGGTCGACAGAATTTAGTTTCTTGTGATTATAGGACTTAAACTTCAATTTTATTGAAAGTTACCAAATGTTCTTCTGATAGTAGCAACAATCAGATCCAATTTCCTTCTTCCTTCAGCTAGGTGAACAGAAAATGAAGATTTTAGTCTAGCTCCCCTTCCGCCACTCCTGGTTTCTTGTAAACAATACTTAGTCAGCACTTAGTCTAGCCAGGCACCATGTTTGGCACTGGAGATGGGTATTTCAAAGACACAATTGCCATATTTAAGTTGCTTCACGTAAACAGGCAGAATTTAAAGTTTATATCTTCTTATTATTACTTTGAGGGGTAGACCTGCCTGTGAATATATCAGAAAGGAATATACAAAAATCTGCTTCCACTGCCACCTCTTGCATAATTTGCCCACACTTCTTTTAGGTTGTAACATTGCTTTTATCTAAACCTAAACAAATTTTGAGAGAGGGAGAGAAACTAAATTCTGTAAACTCCTCTAGCATACATGGATGAAATCTTTTGTAGAGTAAATACTGCCTCGTACCAGATAAATATTTGATTAATATGGTTATTCTCAGTTTGATTTGTGGGAGGAGCTTTGATTCACTGCAAAACGTGGGTTTGATAAATGTGAGGATTATTACTACTGAAATTATTACAAGGATATTTTTTTCCTCAATTCCAGATTTTGAATTGAAAGCACTTTTAGCGGCATACTCAAGTAAAGTTCTATCCTAGAATTATAGAATTATAATATGTGCTTATTCAGCAGAATTTGTTTTACATTTATCTACACATTTGTTCCAGTTGCTTCCCCAACGCTAATATGCACAGGAATTATCTGGGGATCTGGTGAAAATGCAGATTCTGACTCAGTCTTCTGAGGTCACAGCTTTTCTGCATGACTAACAAGCTCCACAGTGATGCTGATGTTCCTACAGCGACCATACATTGACAAGCAAAGCCCTAAAAATACCCATTAAACTGAGACAGTAAATGAAAATTTTAGTCTCAGTCCTCATTATTCAGTTGATGACCTAAAGCAAATTACTTTACCTTAAGGAGGCTGAATCTCTTCATTTATAATGAAAAGATATTTGAGTTATTATTCCATGATTTTCATGTTTATATAAGATTTGTTTATCAATTAAGAAACTACTGATTACTGAAGTAAAGTTAGATATTTCTCAAATTCACATGTAAGTGGCAACTCCTAGTTGCTGACCCCAAGTTTTCTGATGGCAATTTGAAGCTTTTTCACTTTACCACACCAACAACAGGACTTGAACCCATTTATAGAGAGCATGTGGCTGAAAATAAGAGATATCATGCAGAGCTATTTTACAAGATATCTTGAGAAATTTTAGTAAATTGGACTGTCATTACTTTAATGGATTTTATGTATTTCATACTGTATCAATAGTTTTCTATTTTATTCATTTCTACTATTCATTACCTTATTTCCTAGCCCTTTCTCCTACTTTTAAGCAACCCTTGACCAAGTGACAGCAGCACCTTTAAGCAAAGTGATTCTTCACAGCAGTCTTACATCAAAGCCAGCTGTGATTTCATTTATATTGAATCACTTTAATTCCTGAAACAATTTATGAAGTTGTTCTGCAACTCTGATTTAAACTTATATTTTCATGAAATAAAGGCACATGAGACTATATTAATCTGTATTGTTCTACTTTTTCATTTTTGTAACTAAAGTTGGGTTTGTGGATGGAAATTTATTGACATGTCTTCATTAACTAGTAGAGACATCCTTCTACAGCAAGTATGGATATAAATATGAATATGCTTACTTGCAAGACTAATGGGTATCTCACTGGCAGTGTTGTACTTATTGCCTCTCTTAGCCTGCACAACAGCGTTTAGGCATAGACAACAGCTTCACATGGGCATAGGACCAAACCTACCCCAAAACACAAGTGACCAGAATGCTTCTACATATTTAGGCCAACTAGTAGTTTTTTATTGACTGCAGATGGTTACTGAGTACATAATAAAAAACTTCCATTGACTAATCACATTCTTAACTAACCCTAAAGTGTTTTGGACTATTTCCTGATGACTGGGAGCCCCAATTTGTATTCAAGCATAGCAGGGCAAGTTTCAGCCTCCAGAACAACCTTATAGCTAACATGTGTGTGCTTTTGAAGCCAATGTAGATCTCAGGCCTCATTTCTTAGCCTCAGGATGATTTTGATATTTTAAGAACCCAAAGAAATGAGCCAGTTGCAACCATCTCATCTTTCCCTGAGGTCTTCTAGGTTTTGTAAATAGGTGTTTATGGGGCCCAGTTGAAAGCACTGAAGGAGATCCAGGATCAAAATATATGTGTAAATTATTTAATCTTTGGGCCTTTATTGTGATAGTCTTTGCTGAGAAGGTGCTTCATAAAATGCAGCAAATGTCTTAAGGTGTCAACTATATCCCTTACATGCGTCCCTTGATGTGGGAAACACAAATTTATACTGAAGGAGCTCAGGAAATTTTACCCCAAAATATGATTTCTTGGTATAAAAATTATTTTGAATTAAAGGTCAAAAGATCAACAGACTTTTGAAGGGGCTTTCCCTCCATTTGCATAAACCAGACAGACCCATCAAAAAGAATAATTGACTTCCTTTCCCCTCCTGGTTATTTAATATATTGCAGGGAAGAAGATCAAGAATGCAGCCAGACCTGGCTCAAATCATTTTAAACATAATATCTGTTTCTCAGGTTAATTTACAACTCAACCTGTTTCCCCCATCCATTCATTCTCTCTAGCAACTATTATTAACCCTAAACAGAATTGCCTATATTCCTCATCTCTTCCTACCCTCTAAAAGGAGGATATGGAGGGTCCTGTAGCCCACTGGGATATTGGGTAATCACTCTGTGATTCTCCCCATGTGCACAGTAAATAAACCTCTTTCTTTATTAATCTGCCTTAATTGTGAGTTGATCTTTCGGCGAACTTTCAGGGAAAAAAGGAAGTTTCACTCTCACTCCCACAATATCCATACACGCTCATTAATCTATAGGGCTTACTCTCCAGTGGTCTATAATTATCATAAGGGTCCATATGAATAAATGTAGAGTAAGGAAGAATGTGATTAGAATCTAAAAAACTATATAAAAAATACTATTAAAACATCCACAAAAGTGAAGGCAATATTCATCCTGATATGGGAATTGGGTTAGGAGTAAGGGGAAAAAGTCCTGGCTTATGCCTCACATATAACTCTTTGGAGCAAAGTTGGCACCTTGTGAAATAAGTTAATAATATAAAATGGGCACTGCATTTGGGAATACGTGATCTGATTTCTAGGTCACATTTACCAATATGTGAGCTAAGAAGACCTTGGTTGATTCACTTGCCTCCTCACTTTGAATAGCAATATCCTCATGTGTAAAATGAAGAGCTTGGATCTGATGATCTCTGAATGCCCTTTTAGATCCTAAAATTCTGTAACAATTTAAAAACCATTTAAAGGAAATTGGAAGCGTTTTTATGTCCCCCTGTGTCCATTTTCTGTGCATTTTTTCTACTTTATCTTTAAAGCATTTTATTAGTAATTGAGATACATTTATTTCCTTACTGTGTGTATTTCCATCACTAGAATATAAGCTCCATGAGAGCAGGCCTTTATTTAATTCACTACTATATTCTCAGAGACTATAACATTGCATATGGCATACATTCAATATTCATTTAATGAATGAGTGAATCAGTAAACATCTTTCAATGAAATAAATATATATAAATGAATAAAAATATATATAAAAGAAAACTTACCAAACATAAAAAACCTGCTATTATATAATTTGAATTGTATCTACTTAAAAGTAAATTAAAGTCCAAAGGGTGAAATAATAATTTGGCATGCATCAGAGCACTATGCCTTTTTCAATGCTACAATTTCTATCTTCTTAATATGCTGACAAAGAGGTTGATAGGGAGCAAACTGATAATATATATTATAATAAACCCTTCTTTTCAAAATAATACATAATAATAATAATCATGGAGGAAATTTTTTTTCTCAGCTTTTCAAAAGTGAACTATATGGTTAAACCAATAAACATCTTTGAAATAATAGAATTATAATTTTATAAGATAAATATTTAATAGTGAAATAGTTTTAAAAACAAATCTAAAACCTAGAAATGCTGAAGGATGTCAAACAATTATTTTTTTTAATTGGAGAAAAATGATCTTATAATTCAAATTTTTTAAAGAATAAAATTCATTTTAAGTAGGAAAGTTAAGAAATACTTAAAGACCTACAAGTAAAAATAAATATAAATGGAATAAGTGGCAAAGAATTTAAATATACACATCTGATATAAAAGATTAATGTTAAAATATTCAACTTAAAGTATTAAATTTAAAACATTGGATTTAAAAATTAAATATAAAAATTAAAAATAGAAATTAAAATATGCACTCCAAAATGGAATTTTACAAAGAAATTGGTATATTTTATATGTATCTTCTAGAAAGAGCAAATCAAAATAAAATGTAAAAAACCCTGACTATTAATAAACAATTTTGGTTAGTGCCCTTTTAGTATTATTATAAAATATTTCAATCAAATTTGAATTAGTGTTTTAGTTCAGCTTAGTTTGTCACAGGTATTAATACTAGCTAATAAAATTAGCTAGTGAGGCCAGGTGTGGTGGCTCACAACTGTAAATTCAGCATTTTGGGAGGATCGCTTGGGGGCATGAGTTCCAGACCAGCTCTGGCAACATGGGAGACCCTGTCTCTGCAATAAAAAAAAAAACAAATAGACAACTGTGGTGGCACATGCTTATAGTCCAAGCTACTTGGGGAGCTGAGGCAGGAGGGTTACTTCAGCACAGGAGTTTGGGGCTGCAGTGAGGTATGATAGTGCCTCTGTACTCCAGCCTAGGACAACAGAGTAAGACTCTGTGAAGAAAGAAAGAAAAGAAAGAAAGAAAGAAAGAAAGAAAGAAAGAAAGAAAGAAAGAAAGAAAGAAAGAAAGAAAGAAAGAAAGAAAGAAAGAAAGAAAGAAATTAGCTAGTGAAATTCTTGAAGATGTCTTTAACTAGACAATAATTAAAATCATATGCTATATTTTTAGCCAAAGCAGGAATACAAATAGGACAAATATTATTATTGGCTTCAAAGATATAGCTTTCTTTCTTTCTTCTTATTTACAAAAATCCTATATTTATTTATAGGATGTATACATACGAACATTACAGTACATTCATTTGAAAGACTAAAATTAGGCTATAAAAACATGAACTGATTTGAAAGGATATTTATAGCCTGGATATATATGAAAAGTAAATAACTATAAAAATGAAGAATCATAAATTTACATAAATATAAGAAATATTAAATTCTAAAATATTTTTCTATGATATTCATGAATTTTTCACTGATTAAAAACTCTGTAATAAAATATCTTAGGATCCATATAATGACTATTAAGAGATTAAAGATACCACTGAATTCTAAAATGCAGTTTTTATTGGATTCAAAATGCTACATAATCATCTGTAGAAGTAGTGTGAGTAATGGGTAAACAATAGGAGGATTTGGCAGGAGTAAGTCCTGACTGTAGCAGAATCCGATCCAACCTCTGGGTTTCTGATACATTGGCATCCGTTTTTTGGCTGCACAAAGGGTGCAGACATACAAGAAATCCAGAAGTTTGCGGGGAGAGTCTCAGCTGACCCAACAGCTAAGCCATGAATGTCCTTTGGTCTAAACATTTTTCTCCATGTAGGTGCTCTCCTAAAGCTTTTATCATCATCATCATAGAGCTTTCTATCAGTCTCCATGAACAAAAGGTTGTTAAACTCTCTTTCCAAGATAGCACGAGCCCGCGTGTTCTGCGTCGGGTCTGTAACAGCAACTCCAGTGCGTTGAAATCGAGGGTTTCATCGAAGGCCAGAAGTGCACCGTGGACGCCACTCTCGGTGAGACTGTTTGCTTATTCTTTGAGATCAAGAGACAGGATCCAGCTAATCACTCGATATTTTGCTCCAAACAAGCACATTTTCTATTCCATTCTGACTTTCTTCTCTTTTTCTTTCTTCTCTTTTCTTTCGGTCATGATTTCACCTTCGCAGGAACGTCATTCCACACTGGAAACTCTTTCTGCGAGAGCTGCTAACCATCTCCGGTTGCCCTCGAAGGTCTGTGTACCAAGAAGACCAGCATCCGAGCATCGACGAGGCCCTGCGTGAACCAGCTGCGCTCCTGAGCAAGGCCCAGACTGGGAGCCGCTGGTTGCCAGGCGTCTTGTGGCTCCTGTCCCGTAGGCGAGAGTTGTTTGCGGCTGGGTTGGAGGATTCTCTTCTCTTCGCGTGTTAACCACGGATTTCCAGTGGTCGTTCTGGACGTGGCGAAGGCAGGCCGGCTCGTCAGCATCATGATCTGCTGGAGCGCCAGCCGCAGCTTCAGCCTGCGCAGGAGTTGCTGATGCTGATGGCCCTGTCGGACAGGGCCGACCAGATGGCTCCGCTTTTCATGTTCGTTGGGCAAAAGAGGCGACATACCTGGTGGCACCGCCACCCAGAGCGCCCGCTGAACGAGGACCGTTGGCCCAACTCACCGGGCAAGACGTAAACCTTGTCTTTGGACTTCCTGGAGCAATTCATACCGGTCTTGCGTTTATGATTTTTTTCAGCCTGCCCTCCCAATTTGCTAAGTCCCAAGGCATCTTGAGATAGCTGTCTCTGAAATACAAGCTTCCTCTAATGCTTCTTTGTCAGTTGGTCCAAGTCGGCCGTTTTCTTTTCTTGCCAAACGAGTGACCAAAAGAGGACTCGATATACACTTCTTCTTTGGGACTTTGTGCGTCGAGTCTTGGCTGCTCTTGCTACTTCTGGGATTACTCACGGGACCACCCCGGGAGCCTGCGGAGTTTCTCATGTCCTTGATATCCTCCTGTTTGCAATGCTCCTTTATGCAGCCTCTAACGTGGTGGGGGGAGGACCTCGGGGAGGCAGCAGCGGAGGTTTCATATTTTATCCTTTTGTCTTTTCATCTCATACCTCTTCTCTGGAAGCTGGCAAGTGCTGGAGTTCTTGATTCTTTTCCTCCAACTGTGCTTCCATCTGTTGTAACCTTTCTTCAATGTTGCTATGTCTCTCTTTGGCCTTGGAAAGAGCTGCCACCCTCTGGGCCAGCTCTGCCTCCACCTCGGGGAGGGTCTTGGCTTCTCTCGAAGTCCGCTACCGCTACTGCTTTGCCAGTTCCAGGCGTTCTTGTAACTAACGGTTTTTATCTGAAGTCTGTCCATGCACAGGATCGTTATTTGCAGTTTCATTTTCAAGTTTGTCATTGAGGTCACGCACAGATGTGGCTTCACGCTATGCAGCGAGGTAGTGTTTTTCAAGAGTATTGATTCTTTTATGTCTTCCTTTTGGGTCATGGCTTCACCAACATCTCGTCGAAATTTCGTGTTCAATTCTTCGGATTTGATGAGATCTTTTCTAGAAGTGTCATGATCCTCTTCCGGCTCTGTTATATGACTGGGGAAAGCAGCCAGGTGCTCTTACATCTGGCTCTGCTCCCTTGACTGCTTACTTACGATTTCTTGGAGCTCAATTACTTTAGCAAGGTCTTCTTCGTGGCTTAAAGAACCATCAGAAGATCTCTTTCTGTTCGTATTTGGTATATTTTCTTCTTCATGGTTTATGTCAAGCACTCTATCTGTTAGTGTTTTTTTTCAAATCGATATCATAATATCAATATCATAATGACTGTAATGAGATCCATAGGTAAACAGTTGATTTCCTAGCATTTATTTCCGAGAAATTAAAATATGAAACAAAATATGTAATAGAGGAAATACTTTTAATTTAATTTTTATCTAATATGCCAATTATCATTATGTAGTTTAGTCACTGAATTTCTATTAATAAATATTATGTATACAAATGTACCCATTGCATTGAAACTTTGTGTGGCAGTTAACTTTTCACACAGCCCTCATGGGTGTCCGCCTCCTGGCACTCACGCTCTTATGTCATCCCTACCCCTCACGTGTGGATAGGACATGTGACTTCTTTCTAGTCAATGCAGCATTGCAAAATAGGTGATGGGATGTCACTTCTGTCATTACTTCTGCATCTTCTGTCATAAGGCAACAAGGAACTAAGGGCTGCCACTAGGCAACAGCCAGCAAGAAACTGATGCCTCCTGTCTAACAACCCTCTAAGAATCGAATCCCGCCAACGACAACGCAGACTTGGACATGGATCCTCATCTGATTGGGCCTTCAACCCTGAATCCTTAATTACATTCTTGTGAGAGACCCTGAAGCGGAGGACCCAGTTGAACTGTGCTCAGACAGAAACTGAATTACAGAAACCGTGAAATAAAAAAATGTATGCTGTTTTAAGCTGCTAAATATGCAATAATTTGTTATACAGGAATAGATAACCAATACACATAGACTGTTAATAACACAATAAAGATAAATTTATTAATTTCACAAATGGTAGAATAAGATGACATTAGAAATGCTAAAAATATCATATAATTTTCTGCTTATTTTCTTTCATTTTATTTAATTGAAGTTTACTGAAATATAAATTAAGTAGAGTACAATAAAATTTATCCTTTTTAGGTGTACGGATTGATGAATTTTAACCACTGTGTGCATTTGTGTAATCACAACACAACTGAGCAATAGAATATTTCCATCACTCCCAGTTTCCCTTGGGCAGTTTCCCTGTTTTCTCTCTGACTGTAGCTCCTGGTAATACTTACTTGATAATCTGATTTTATATTCTTATCCTTTTCCAGGATATCCTATGCACTAAATTATAGAGGATATAACCTTTTGTGTCTGGCTCCTTTTGGTTTGTAAAATGTTTTTGAGAGACACTATAATGTGTCATTTATCAATAATTCATTTATTTTTATTGCTGATTAATAGCCCATTGTATTGTATGAACATACCAAAATTTCTTTACAGATGTTTGGTTTTTTTTAAAGTTTGGCTACTGAAATAAAGCTGCTGTCAACATTGATGTACAAATACATAGTGTTGATATATGTTTTCTTTCCTCTTGGGTAAGCACCTAAGGGTAAAATTACTGGTTCATATAGTAAGGACATGTTTAACTTTATAAGAAATCATCAGCTCAGCCTTCAGATGAGTACCTACCCTGGGCTGACACCTTGATTTTAGCTTTGAAGATGACCCAGCTAAGTCATTTCCACACTCTTGACCCACAGAAGCTGTGAGATAAAAAATATTGTCATGTTGTTTTTTGTTGCTATGTTTGTGGTTGTTATTGTCAAAATAGAGTTCATAAGATGGATGGAACAGACTCTTTATGGCAATAGGCTACAAAATTATAAATAAGACCTAAGGCCATGGCAGGCAATTGCAACTCACAGACCACCAGACGCTGAGTGACACCACCCTCCTTCCTGCCCCCCTTTCTGTTCCACAACTCCACAAACCATAACCACAGCTTCGATTGGACAAGAGACTGATTTCAGTAACTTTCTTCTGATAAGAGGCCACCAACCATGGACTGGTTCTGGTCAGTTTACAGAGGCTGAGCACTGAGAGCTTTTGTGTCTCTGCTTCACCTTTTGAGGTACAGGGTACATGTAAATGTTAACTCTCCACCCCAAAGTGAACATGGGTATATGTAACATACATTTTTACTTCCCATGTATGTGTGCATCCCCTCTTCATGAATATTCATAGCTTCTCCTATAACCTGTTGAGTATGTATACTTACCCAACCCATTCAGCATAAATTCCTGTCTCCTCCTTCCTTCTTTAAAGTGCCTGCTTTTGGTCTCTGCTGAGGAGGCTAAGCTTATCAGCCTGTCAGGATGGCCAACCTGCAGGCTGCAACTCTTTCTACGAAATGAAGTTGTCCTTGCTAAATTTATAAATGTTGTGACCTTTTCACAAAAGTCAGTTTTTCAGTTGACATAATGTAGCATAGACTTCTAAGACTGTAGTTGACTTATTTTTGTTGTTATTGTTATCATCATTATCCGCAGTACTCCACAGTCTTCAGATTCTTCCAGTGGTGAGCTGCTCTCCCCTGGGCGTTCTTTGTGATCCTGTTCTACCTCAGTTTGTAGTAAACCCTACATACTTGCACCACCGACCAAGAGGGCCTCTGAGCCTCTGAGGGGTCGATTTGTCAGCCTTCCTATCCCTGCTCCCACCCATGGAAGCCAATCTCTGTCTTATCTATGCCAGATCTTGGATAGGAAAGAGTTTCCTGCCTCCACCAGTGATAGGAAATCTTTGCCTTTTATCAATGCAGATCCTGGGTTCAAGAAATTTTCCTGCTAACCTCCATGGGCAGAAAGCATTTGTTCAGCTCTTTCCCCAAGCAATGGATCTCTGCTGGTTCTTAGGAGTTGAAAGGAAGGTTTTCTACGCCTCCTTTAGGGACAGGTGATTTTGCTTCTACCCTTCCCCAGCATACCTGGGCATTGTGAGAGGTTTTGCTATCCCTACTGAAGAAGTTTAAGGCTTTTGCTTTGTAAAAGAGGAAAGTTTGGGGAAATGGGCAATATTTTGTGCCACTTGAATAAGTAACAGCTGGTCACGTCCTATATGTCTGCTCCTGCCAGTAATGGAGGCTCTTTCTAGTCTCTTTTCCTGCTTCCAATATTTTTTATTAGCACCTTGCAGAGGTACATGGAGATGAACTTATTAGAGGCAGTGAACTCATCTGTGTCTAGAGCTTCCAGTTATTTTAATCTGATATCCTAATCCATACTCACTCTTTAGGAATTCATTAGCATTTTTTCCCTAACCTGATTTCATTGTCTTCTATGGAAACTTCCTCTTTCTCCTGTACTCTAGTAGAAAGAATTGATATGCATTCTGTTTAGCTATTAGTTAGAATTTATTTCTCTTAGTTACATTGTATCCTCTGGATGGGCTCAAGGAAACTTATTTTGTAGAACACCTGGATATTTTTTTGCTAGTACAGGAACAACATTATCTTGCAGCTTTCTACATACTACGGTAAATCAGAAGTCTGCTTTATTTCTATATCTGTATTCTATAATTAGAATAAATAAATATATTAACTAATTAGTACAATGTGATTAAAAACTTGGTTTAATAAAAGATAATGGAGAACTTTCCTAAATTTGATTAATTTCCTTAAAATTAGTGTGAGGCCCTTATTCTTCTGAGAAAATGCCTTTCAAAGAACCACCAAGAAAACAAAACACCACAAAGAGGAGGGCAGTGGTAAAAGGTAAAAACTGGCTTTCTAAAACCATTTATGTAGACAAGTTCTCCCTTCCTGTAATACACACACATGAACATATACCCATACACACATGCAAAGCCATGCACATTTCTATAAAATAATAAAGTTGATTTTCATTTGAGGAATCTCTCAGTACTATATGAGCCTAAAAAATTATTGTACTGAGTAGGCAACAAAATGCTTTAGACATGCTGAAACAAACATATCTGCTAGGTAGTGATAAAAACTAGGTCTGTTAGAAATTGGTTGCAATTACTATCTGGACTTGGGAACAAATTCAATTATACAATTATAAGAAAAATTTTCTTTCTCCATTAGAATTTTTGCCCAGATGAAAGAGAAATGCTGGAATATGTATACACGTATGTATTAATTTTTCCCTTCAGAAGTTGCAGCATGATTTTTTGATGTAGATCTCTAAGCAGAAACATGTTTTTTGTTGTTTTTTTTTTATTGAAGAATTTGTTGCTTGAAGGGAATATTGGGGCTATGAGTCTTTATTATTCAATATTGAGAGATTCATATAATAGTATACTTGATCAGTCAACCAAGTGTGTTTTATAGGTTATATAGCCAATTATCAATATAGGAAATAAAGTGTGTCACTGTGATAAAATAATTTAATATGAGAAAAAATATTTTTAAAAATAGAGGTAAATATTTGAATAGCTATGGAAAGAACCAATATAGAAAAACCTTATAAACGTTAAACTATACAAGTGCAGAAGGATGTATATTTTTGCTCAATTCAGTCAACTGCATAGATCTCAAACTATAGAAAACTCATGTTAAATGCAACTCCATCTTTTTGCCTTGAAAGAATGCGAGCTTGAATCACTTCTTCTGAGATAACATTCTGTAGTTTCTGAGAGTACAGGTGATGTCAAAATCACTGAGTAGACCTCTATAACTCTCTGCTTTATCAGAAGGAAACAGAGTAGAGTTTACTGGGAAATATACAGAAGCAAGAATAAGGAAAGAGGCAGTATTGCAAAATTCAAAGAATTTCATAGAGTGCTATTTTGGCTTCAGTTAATTCTTGCAGTATGCATGTCATCAACTTCTACAACCAGTTCATCTTAGGTATGGAAATTTGAAAGAGATGTGTAAGCCTCCATTTATATGGAAAACACTTTTTTTTAAAATATGGGGCTTATTTAGACATTGATGCTTTTTGAGTTCTATCACTGAAAATGAAGATATGCTTATAATGCACTGTCTGGGAAACTGACTGTAAACTGAATTTCACCATTTGAATAAAATATCTATTTTAATTGTTTCTTTTATTTTTTAAATTTTATTTTTGCTTGTTTTGCTTTCTTCCCTTTGATGAAAGGGAATCTTGCCAATCAAGAAAGGAATTATCAGGATTCTTTAAAGCAGATTAAATAGCTTCTTAAAAACAATTTGTGATACCAAACATTTTATACCATAGTTTCTTTTAATTTTCTTCAATAAGAAACAATAATAATAGATGAACAATAACAATAAGAGCTAACACTTCTTATTTCAGGCTTGTGTGAAGTAATTTATTTAACCCCTTTGAAGTGTATTTTTAGCCACATTTTATGGATGGGGAGTTTGAAGCACAGAGAGGTTATCAAGCATACCAGAGATTCTGTGGGCAGTAATCACAGTAGTTGAAATGAGTAGAATGCAAAAACAAGCAGTCTAGTTCTAGAGTCAACACTCGTATCTTTATAAAATTTGTTTGAGGACACAAATAATTGCTCCGTGACATAACAGGCCTATTCATATCCATTAGAAAATATTTTTAAAATAGAAAAACATTTTGCTTAGGAAACTTTTACAACCTATGCTTCAATCTTGACAGCAATCAACTAATTTGATTAAAATGTTGGTGTTACAGTTTATTAAATATCTATACTCCTCCAAATTTAACCTCTAACTTCATCAAAGAACATTCTTATTTTCTCAGTAAAGCGTATCACTTTTTAATTGTTCTACCTCGGGCTATAAAATTATTATGGCTTTTATGGTTTTATTGAAAGCTGTGATTAGGAAAGCCAAAGTATTTTGAAACATCTCATTTATACTATTAGCAAAGCTCACTGAGACATGATATGGTATTTATATCCGGCGAACAAGTTGAAGATGAACTGTAAAATATTGACAAGTCCACTTCTCCAGGGTCCTTTTAATTCTTCTGCTATACACCTGTGTTGAGGAAACTGATTCTACCAAGACAACTGAATGCTGAAATGTTAAACCAGGCTATTGGCAATTTAACATTATATACTGATTCCCTCTGTGAATATTTGCAGCTTTAACTTCCAGCTTTAATTTACTCTACTGAGCAACTCTACCATTAAATACTCAATATTTGTTAGACCGCTGTAATAAAACCTTCAAGCATTTTGCCTCCAAATACAATATTTGTTTCAAATAAACTTTTGGTATTAATTTGTCACTCACGTGTTATAATATATATTAGGCAAGTAATTAGGTTTGTTTTAACTCCCTGTCAACCTCCAACAGCATAAACAAAGTACAAAGTAAGAAGGAAAAACACTAATTAATTAAACAGATGTGGGAAGAGATTGCTACACACATACACACACCTACACATATATATATACACACATAGTTTGGGTTGACAAAATGTCTTTTCTCTGGCAAATTCATTTAATGAAATGTCACATGTGACAAAAATATTGAGATATATATTCTGGCTATGACAATTCTATCGTATCATGTAATTTTAATTGTCTTGCAAGAAAGTTACAGCAGCGCATCCTAGTCCATAAGTAAAGAACAGTAACTCAGGCCATCTCGTTTTCTCCCAATATCAGCCACTGTCACATAGGAAGAAATAAATATTCTTGAATCTAACCAATATTCAACTTTTCTAAATATTTTACTGTTCTTCCTGGAGATCTTTAGAAATATTTTTGATGATTAATTTACTAGTGGACAAATTTACATGAGCAATGTTAATTATATATTGAATTGAAACATAAATATACATGATTGAGATGGTGAAAAAAATTAAATTTCACCATTTTTTGGGCTTTTTCCAGTTTCCAAACTATGTACCCATCATTGGTTGATTTTTCTAATCATTTTATATATCATATTTTTAAAAGATAATATATATTTCTACCATTTCTTCTGTAGGCTTATATTGAATTATTTTCCTTCCATTGTTACTTTTGTGCTATTCTCTTTATTTATTTATTTATTTTTATTTTTTATATCAGTAATGGTTATATTTAAAAGAAAATAATCTCTGAATCATCCTTTGGATTTGAGCATATCATTAATGATTGAAAAAATATAAATAGCAAAAATGTCAAATAACCAATACACTTAATAGTTTTCCTTTTTTGGAGCCAAAGTACATTGTTAGTCACTTTTGCAGGCTTTCCCGGTGTCCCTTTATTGTGCTTTGGTTATTTTCATAACTTGGATTCTTCTTTCCTTTTCAGTGGAAGGACAATAGCAGCTAATAGATTTATCACTTATAGTGATAGTTGATTTGAGAATTTTCTTCCCTTTAGATGGTACTTTCCTTATATTCATTCTAATACATTTGCAAAATCTTAACCTACCTACCCTTTATTGCCCATAATACTATTTTAAAAGGTACTTAAATATTCTTCAAGATAAGTCTAGGATATTGGCTTATTGCTTCAAATTTTCACACATAAACCTGGGAGTATTATATCACTCACGCTCTAGCCATCATCTTTACTATCAGTGGAAAATAGATTTTGAAGCTATTCCCAAGTTTTCTGACCTCAACCAAAGATTTATTATATCAGCAGTGCACCTCCATAGGGCAGGAGTTCAGGATATCAAGTATTAATTCTGCTTTAAGATTTATATTTTTACTGTTTCCTAGTTTGTTAAAGGAATTTTTTTTCTGCCCTTTATTGATTTCACTGCATCTACCACCATTGAAATCCTTCTACCGAAGAATCCACATAAAAGGTAGCTCTTATATATCAGTATTGATATATAAATTTCTTTATCCTTGACAGATCAAGTGTGAGGCCTTTATGTGTTCGAAAAAATTAAACATCGTTGAATTAAAAGAAGTAGTTATGGAAGCATAAGGACATGTAATGGGAAACCCATGATTTAGGAGAAAAGGAAAAGTAATGTACTTATGTCTCAAATATCTGTGGTGTAGAGTAATTTTTTGGATTTCAAAACACTCCTATATGTTATACATGTTGTGCTGTGCTCCATGCATGAACTATTTAAAAGATTTGTAACATGCCTTACAAATTCTGCACGTCAAAGTTTAGATAAACTCAGTGTGATATGAGCAGAAATAATCAGCTATGCATAATAAGCAATATATATTAAATTATATACATACATAATAGGTATGTATACATATTATGTATACATACATAAAAGTCTGTGAAAAGAGAGATTTTATAAATACATATATGGAGAGAGATTTACATTTTTAATCCATTGAATTTAGAAGAGTTCTAGTGAATACCTACACTTTTATTACTGCCTCCAAATTATGGGAGCACCAACTAATTTTGCTCTTTGGCTGTTTTCCAGTACACACCAGTTGACACTCCAGTCTGAAGTCAAATAGAACAGATTAGTTCTAACAAACAAATAGAGCATGAAATGGTGCTTCATTTTGAGATAATCCACAAAACATCACACCTCTTTATCTTTTAGACTCAACACTTCATAAAATTAATTCACTTCAGATTATTTAGTGGTTATTGCTTCCTAAATGTGGTTAACAAATTCCTCCAAATTTTCACAGCACTGAGGTAGCCAGTCTGCTTTTGCTCCCAACCGAAGCCAGAACAACCTTTTCTAAACAAATATCATGTATACTTCAAGCTTCAATAGCTTCCAGTGATTAAATTTAAGATTCATGGCATCTGTCTAAATGAATTCTTTTTCTTTAGTGATGTCCTGGCTAGAGCTTCTCATTTAATGATGAGTTTATCACCTAAAAATAAAATCTGTTTTACTAGCCCAATAGTTGGTATCAACGTGGGTGAAGTCAAACCTTCATGCAGATAAATATCCCTATATCCCAGCCTTTTGAGTTATTTGCTGTTCAAATTCTTCAATTTCCATAGCTATGTGATTTCTTATCATCACTGACAACTGTTCTACCTCTGATATTTTAAATTCAAGAAACGTACTACCTGCTGTCACTCTTATTTCCATTGTACCCTACTTATTAACCTCACTAAATCTTATTCATTTCTCTAGGTCCTTAAACTTCTCTTGATCTGTTGATCAGCATTGACCACTCTTTACTCCTGTCCTTATTTGCTTATATTCCATAGTCTATCACATTTACAGTAACTCTATTTCAATGGGAAACTTCATTGACTCATTGCCAATGTCAGGTAGGGCAAAACCCAACCCTAAAGTACACTAACTATCCAAATTCTAAACCCATATCCTCCATATGCTTGGCAGGCCTAGAGACGATAACACAATCATGCAGTATTAATTTCTGATTTTAAACTCCACTGCTATTTTAGTTTTGCCACACAACTCATACAGACTTTCTTACTCAGTACTTATTCTCATTTTGCTCCACAACTGTTAAAGCATTGTACACTGTCTTAAATCTAAGTAATTTCCATTTATATAGTGTTCCTCGGAGGTATAGATGAGAATAAATTCATTTTAAATACTTAAAATAGTTGCCTCTGGCTTTCTAAAAGATTTTAACACTAATATGAAACTGTGAAAATAGATTTTTCTTTTTTTTTGTATGTCACTTGAAGGGTGACACTCTTCTGTCAGGAGAACTAAGTTCTATTTTCATTAAATAATACAATATTAGAGATGCCACTTATAAATGATTTAAATATTTCCAAACATTATAAAATAAAAATATTCAAAATGTCTTAATAACTTTCAATTGATAAATTATAAAAGGGCTTTAAGTAATTTGGCTTCACTGGAGTTAACATTTTTGAATAAGGCAAAACTCTCAAAAGAAGTACAAAGTTAAGAAACATTTCTCTAGAGTTAGTTGAAATATTTTCCAATAGGACTGATAACCAAAGCTTGAATTTGATATCTGATGAAATTACATATATTTGGGATCAGGTTAGATTTCTTCAACAAATGAAAAATTAAGTCAAAATTTTGATAGATTAATGTCAGGTCCTAATGGTATGTCTACTCTTCTTTGATTCATCATATCAACACATTTTAGAACAAAAAATTTCTTTTAATAGCCAAATTAGGAAATGAGCTACATTTATTACAGCTGTGTTTGTTTGTAGCCGACTAAAGGAAAACTGCTGAGAAGGCAACTTTCACCTCTGAGGATCTTTTTTAAATTTTTTAAAAAAATTTAATGGACAATTAATAATTATATTTGTGGGCTACAATTTGATATTTATATATCTCTGTGTGTGTATATATATATGTATATAATGGAATGATTAAAAGAGTGGAATGATGGATATCAGAGGCTGGAGTTATGGGGAATTGGGAGGTGATGGTCAAAGGGTACAAAGTTTCAGTTAGACAGGAGAAATAAGTTTTTGAGCTCTGCTGCATGGCATGGTGACTATAGTTAATAATGATATACTGTATACTCTAAGGATCTTAAGTCTAAGTTGTGAACAACTCCTTTCCGTAGTTTGTAGATTCAGTCCTTTAATTGTTGTCAGTTGCAGCATGTAGAACACAAATGCTTATATTAATACTTTCTACCTGTCCTCTCACCACATTATTTCTTGAGTCCAGAAAGATAAGACTAAAAATGGGCACAACGATAACCCCTGTCTATTAATTTTAAGTGAGGACATACGGCATCTCTATAAAATTAAAATGACTGCATCCCATAATAAAACTAAGAATTTAAAGATGTTGAAGGTAGAATTTCTGTCTGCTCTATTGATTTTTAGAAAAATGTAATTAAATTGGACTTAAAACTTTGCTCAGCTTACTGAATATTATTTGATGATTTTTGGAAAAGACTAATATACTCAACCAAGTCATTTAAGCCTAATGAGTGTTAACACTGGTATATAACTCTTGCTGACACAGGAAGTCATAATTGAACAAATAAAAATAAGCTTTAATATTCTTTAAATTAAACTATTTATCATTTTGTATTATAGAAGTTTGGGGAAGTATACAATTTACAAAAGATTTGGAGAATTTCACCTTTCTTATGATATGTTACTGTTACTGAGGTTTTGGTTGCAGGACTTTCAATAGACATAGGGAAGAACTTTGTGATATTCTATGACAGCCATAATTTCCTGAGGTTTATCAAGTAGTAGCCACTGTACTAAAGTCAAATACGTTCTCTCATTTAAATAATACACAAATGTTCTTAGATAGCATACATATTTCAGATAAACTTAGGCTTGAAGCATCTAAGTAATTTGACAAAAGTTAAACTCCAAGTAAAAGTGAGCACACACATATGATCTGAAAACAGTGCTAACAAATTATCATATTATTTTTCTACTATACTAATTAGTCTTTACATAGCTACAGTATAATACTCATTTTTATTAAAAAAAAATAGATTGAACTATGCTATAACTCCTTTCTGTGAAAACTGGAAATTTTATTTCTTTTCATGAGAATATACAAGATCTGTGAGAAAACAGAGACACCCAATACTGCTATTGATAGTTAAGCCTGGCCATAGAAGCTTGAGAAGTTGGATATTATATGCTAGAAAGAAAAATATACAATTATGAAAGGGAAAACACTTATAGTAAATTGTTATAGTAAATTGTTTTATTTTGTTGAATATTCTGATTCAGAGGCAAATCCTGCAGTTTATATAACCAGATGTGAACGTATGGAATGGAAGACAGAAAAATTAATTTCAAATCTTTATAGAGTACAATTGGCCTTCTCTCCTCCCTAACCCCCTCTCTTCAAAATAAAATTCAGTATACAGTAGCAAGGGACCTAAGGCCCAGGCAAAAGAATGAAGGTTTAATCTCTAGTGAGATAGTTGAGACCCTGAAATCACCTCGTGAAAGGAAGCTAAGAATCATTTATGGAGCTGGAAACCAGGTGAGAAGGGGTAACAGAAACAATTACATGCCTACATACAGAATATTACTTTATCAGCCTATTCCACAGGACCCTTGAGACACCAGCACCCAGCAGTGCTCCCTGGAAAGTAGTTTAAAGGATTGTCATTTTCAGAAAATAAAGGACTCAAGAGAGAAGATAAAGAAAAAAATAATGTACTTAGTGAAATTTGTCTTACTCCCTGCCTTAATGTCCTGAAATGAAACAGTTCAGTCAACAAGGCCCATATGCACTCATATTGCCACAATTTCAAATCAGATCATAGTATCTCATTAACAATATTATGAAAACTCTCAACATGAACTAATAACAATATCATTATTACTACTACTAGGAGGTGTGAGGTCTTCTACTATGAGCCTAAACTTTGTATTAGGTCGTTAAATATGAAACGTCCAATTTCAAATCAAAAGTTTATTTTATCTTAAAAAAAGAAGCAGTAAAATTAATCAAAGTATGTGCCTAAACTATTGACACAATTTTGCCATCTTAACAGTAGCTTGTTTATGCCAGCAGAGAAGAAGCCTGGATAGTGAGTGGTAATGAAATTGTGAAAGGCATTTTTCACAGATTGTTGAGAATTGAACATTTTTCCTTGCAAGAAGTGGTCCAAAGCCTGGAAGAAGTGGTAGTCAGCTGGTGCAAGATCTGGTTAATATGGTGGATGACAGAGAGTTTCCAAGTCCAGCTTCTGTAGTTTGAGCAGCATTGTTTGTATGACATATGGTCAAGCACTGTCTTGCAAGAGGATTGGCCTGTCTCTACTGACTAATCTCAGCTACTTAATTGCAAGCATCTTCATCATTTCATCCAATTGGTTGCAGTAGACATTCACTGTAATAGATTCACCAGGATTCATGAAGCTGTAGTGGATAATGCCAGTGCTGGACCACCAAACAGATACCATTAGCTTTTTTTGATGAATATTCAGTTTTGGACTGTGTTTCAGCACTTCGTCTTTATCCAACCATTGTGCTGAATGCTCATGATTGTCAAAGGAATCCATTTTTCATCACACACAATAATACAGTGTAGAAAAGGTTTACCTCTATGTCATAACATCAAAGACAGGTAAGCTTCCAGACAATTTTTCTTCTGGTGATCATTTCATTCATGCAGTACCCATTTATCCAGCTTCTTTATCTTGCTGATTTGTTTCAAATGGTGCAATATTGTTGGAATAGTAATGTCAAATCTTGCTGCTATTTCACACATAGGTTGAGATGGATTCACTTCTACTACAGCCTTCCGCTCATCATTATCCACCTTGATCTCAGCTCGCCCACGTGGCTCATTTTCAAGATTAAAATCACCAGAACAGAACTTCTCAAGCAATCGATGTACTGTGTGTTCATTAGCCACACCCTTCCCAAACTCTTCATTGATATTTCCAGCTGTCTGCATTGCATAGGTTTCACGACAGAACTCATATTCAAAAATAACATGCATTTTTGACTTATATGTGGTTTCACAAAAATTGCTATAAAAATAAGAAATTTGAAAGACAATCACAAGCCAAAATGTGCATTTGAAAGATTGAGGGTGTACTTGCACAATTAAAAAAAAAAAACAAAAAACAAGAAATGTCAAAGTCAAGTGTCAGAGATATCAACTGTTAAACTTAGTACTTAAGGAAATCAAACATTCTATACTTAATAACCTAATATTTCTTTTAGCAATTTTATTAATGTGAGCTATAACTATTTGAGGCTCTCTTGTTTGTTGCATAAGACTTAATTACATCTTTCTTGTTCCTTGTACCTTTGTCACTAATATACAGTTATTTGTATTCTTTTTTTTTTGCTTAACTAAGTACCCAAATTTATTTGTACAGAAAATCTCAGACTCAGAGAAGTGAAATATATTATCCATGGTCACACAACTGGGATTTGACTCCGTGTTTGCCAGATTCCAAGTCCTGTGCTATTTCTGCTACATTTCTCGATTCTTGTTGAACATATTTATTGTCTTCATCCTGACATCCCATCTTCTCTTAGACCATAACCCATATTCTAACTTCTCTTAATTTCAAGTATTTCTTAATATTTTTATGTAATTTTAATATTGCTAAGCTGCCATATTAGCATAAATCATATAAATTATTACATTTACATAATTTCTTAAAGCATTGTTTCCATTCCTTTACCCACATACTCACCATATCATTAGGTTCTCTGCATGTGTCTTATAAATATCATGCAGCATGTTGACAAATCCAATCTGTGACACTTTTTTTGTAGACAAGTTTAAGTCACTTATATGTGGTGTTATTTCTGGTATATTTGGACTTTTTCCATGGTTTTGTGTTGTTTTTTGGGTTTTTTTTTTTTTTTGGCATGTGTACCATTGTGGTTTATATTTTTTTCTTGTCTTGTCCTTTTCTATACACATCTTTCTTTTTATTACTTCATTTTTTAAATATACTGTATTTCAATTTTTATTTGTCCCTCAAAAATTGCTGATGTGCCTACTTTGTCATGATAAAATGAAAGTTAATCAATATGTTTACCACCTTCTGAATAACACAAGAACCAGAAAATATTTTATCTCATATTTTTGTCTTTGTTTTACATTAAATTTTGCATTTTTGTTGTACCTGCCTAATTTTAAAATTCTCTGAAATTAATCAATATTATTTCTCAGCAAATGATTGATAAATTAGCTAATATACTCATTAATTCCTTCATCTACCAGTTCTTTTTTGTTCATGTGACTTTCTTCTTTTTTTCTGTCAAATTCATCCATTAGTAATTTTTTCCATATGAAATTATAATATAAAAGCTCTTTATTTATTTTTTTTATTTCAGCATCTTACGGGGGTACAAATGTTTAGGTTACATATATTGTTGTCTTACAATCTAGATGAATATAAAAGTGTAGTGAGAGCTAGATTTTTCCCTCAGCTGTTCAAATATGTTAAGCATTTGCCTTCAGGCATCTATTTTTGCAAACAAGAGGTATTCTGTCAATCTGTTGAAGTTCCTTTATTTGCTAAATGTAATTTTCTGCACCTTCCCTATACTGTATACAGGAAAGAATTGGATTTTTGTAATATTTGAGACTTGGTGTACAGACAATGTAAGGATTCAGTATTCTCTTTATAAGCCTGGAAAACATTCAATATTGTTTCTCAGAATATTCCTTATACTTTCCATTTTTCATCTGGAATTTCTCATTATATCTTTAGGACTTTCAACATTTCTTCTATATGTTCCACGTTTTAAAATCCCTATAATATACTATGGATTCTTAGGTCTATTATACAATTCTATGTATGTTTAAAGTTAGTATTTATTTTAATCACTATTTATTTTCATTTGAGAAGCCATGTTGAGTTCTTTTTCACATATTTCTATTATCTATATAATGAATATTGCCTAATGGCATTCATGATTTTATGTCTTTTTTTTATATATTTGGTCTTTCTTAATGCTGTTTTCCTAATCTCCTTTAAGTTTTCTGTTATATTTATTTCCTGAGAGATTTAATTTTCCTGTTTATAGCAGTTGACTCCGTCTCATGATAGTTTATTTCCTTATGAAGTGGGATTTTTATTTTGGGGTTCTTTTTGAGGGGCAGATTTTTCTTTTGCTGTTGTTTCCATCTGTAGAGGGTTCCCTATGCTTTGGCATTGGGAATGTTCCTTCAAACACATTTTGCACCTCTGGCTTACATGATTTTAAGGTAGCAGCTAACTGAGTTTGGACATATTGTAGGTTATTCTTTTATTTTTGATGCTTGGTACCTACTCCCAAGTAGAAATGCAACTCCAAACTTGAAACCCACGAGTTGAACAGGCTTGAATTTTCTAATGACCAACTCTCTTATCATGGCTTCGAGTATGAATCTAGTGGGTTCAGTTTTCTAGTCTTTGAGCCAAGTAGGTCTTTGTTTTAGCTTCCTGCTTCCACTGGGGCTACTATTACATCTTCTCTTCCAGGAGGCATTTAAAACCCTAGTTTGCAAGTTTTTAATTATGTCTTCATAAAACACAAGTGTTTAACATTACATATAAGTTTGGTTTTTTGTTCTCTCATGGTTTCTAGCATCAATGGGTTTCTTTTTTCATTAAAATGCTATTTTATATTGTTTTTATGTTATATGTCATGTTAAGTAGAATTTTCATTATTATACTAAAATTGGCTACTAGGACTTAAAGCTGGGAACAAATAGATAATAGTTACCCCCCCCCCCTTTTTTTGGAGACAAAGTCTAGCTCTGTCACTTCAGATAAAGTGTAGGCATCACCATAGCTCACTGCAACCTCACACTCCTGGGCTTAAGTGATCCTCCTGCCTCAGCCTCCCAAGTAGCTGGGACTACAGGCATGAGCCACTGCATTCGGCCCCATATTTTTAAAAATGCCTGAAGTAATTATGTAGACTGACATTTCTTTCACTGAAAAGATGTCTACTATTATACCACAGTGACTGACCTAACTTCTTAGCTTATTATTTGAGCTTGAAAAAAAGAGTATCATTGAAAAAGAGAGTGTAGATATAGGAAAGCCATGCAGCAGTCAGCATAACACTTGTTTAGAATGCTAAGGATGAGGAAGTCTCTTATCAAGGACCTGTGAAGAGAGCCCACTTTGAAATCACTCATGATCCACTACTGAGGAGGCTGGCTGCTGGGCAAGATGCTGTGGTGTAGACAGTTGTGGAATTGAAGAGGCCATCCTGGATTACATTTCTCCCGTCAGGAAATTGTATAGAGGGTCCTTAGCCTGCAGGGCCCCCTTAAGTATTCACACATGTCATGCATTTCCTGTATAGCTTCTGTTCCCCTCTCACATAAAGCCCAGCTTGTCATAACCAAAGGAGAAAAAGCAGCATACAGGGAGCCACGACAGGGGACAGTACGCGTGGAAAAGGTTCTTGCCTCTCAGCGCTATTTCTCCTTCTCACGTGAACACACCTGAGTGGAAACAGAACAAAGAGGAAGGGGTGGAGCAGAAGGAGGAGGCTTTTCAGCAAGAGGACACACTCCACCTCTTCTCTCCAAGTCCCTCCTGCTAAAGCCTGGCCGGTGTTGATGGAAGGAAGAAAAGTTAACGTTAAACGAACATGGAGTAAAATTTTAAACTTGACCGGGCCTCTTACACACTTGAACATGAACACAAAGTAATGGAAGCTACCCACAATTTGGTTAAGGCAAAGGAAAGAGAGACTCAGTGATGAATGATAGAAGGCAGCGATTGCAGAAAGAAATTAAAATCAATTCATTTTGATGAATTGTGCAATAAAGCAGTTACATATGTTTTTGTACTGGGAGGGAGGCCTGTCTTTGTCAGCTCAGTCCTCCTTATTGATGGCATGCCATTTGTTTTATAAATGAAATCGTCTTCGGTGTGGTGAGAAAAGCATTTTGCAAATTTTTCTAGTACAAATGTTGATTTATGTTAAGGAGAACATTTCTGAAATTCATTGTAAGTTAAAAATATTGAACTTTTAAGGAGGAGGAAATGTACGGTAAAACATTCATTACTGGGAATATGTGTGTGTTCTGCTATAAGAACCACCTGCATGGGCCGTTCTGCCAGTTAGACCAGTAGGCTCACGTTTTTACACTGAGCTGGTTCCTTATCTACTCCTTCTTTTCTTCTAGTAGCCCCTGACATTTGACCAATTAATCTTTCTAATTGTTTCCTGCCAATGTTTTGCCTGGATTCTACCCATAAATCTCTATTTTAATTCTTTCCATCTTTTTCTAGATATAAGCATATGAATCTATTTTATTTTTTTCTTTTTTAAATGGAGAATGTAAATTATATAGGATATGTCTATGTAGGATGACAGAAATTAACAAAAGTGGCAATAAGAAAATTACAGAAACTGGCAAATATTGTATAAAAGCAGCTTATTAAAATTAAAATCATAGGGTAATGAATTAAGAACATGTGATTTGTATCCTAATTTTCCTATCACTAGTGTGTTATGGAAGAACCTGAGTTCAAATCTTAGTTCCATATTTACTTGTTAGGTAACTTTAGACAAATCACCACACTTTTGAATCATGCACTGCTTTGTGGTGAAGAGTAAAATGTGTGTGCGTGCGTGTGTGTGTGGGAGGCAGAAAGAGAGAGAAAAGAGAAGCAAGATAATGTGAAGTATTCTCCTAGGCCACCCATTTGATAAACAGTGCGTGCTTACATATGTAGATACGTATTTAGTGTTTCTAGCACAGTGCAGAATGTGCGATAGACACACAGTAAAGTGTAGATTATTTTCTACTGACGCTTCTCCTCTCTTTTGGTCAAGAAGCAAGAAATTCAAATGAGCAACACACAAAATTGGGCAGGCTCTTGGGAACAAATTGGCCTATTTTGGAGCTACAGATGCTCTAATAGACAAAATAAAAGACTAGCAAACATCCTCGGTTGTTTTCTTAGAATAACTAATAAAGGAATCCCCCTACCTCCCACTTTATACAAGACGTGAAAACTGTGAACAATGAAGATTTAAGCCAGATATAAAAATACGTTTTCTCAATATTTTACCCTTGGTGCTTCCATAATGGTACCACAAGGATTATTGCTTGAATGTTATAGGTCATCATGACATTTCTAAATGCATCTAACCAATGTTTATTAAGTGCTTCCTGTATACCATGATTTTAATTCTTCCTGGACTGTCTCAAGTCCAGATCCTGAACATTTATTCCTCCCTGATGCATTTATTCCTTCCTTTGAATAATTTTTTATCTGAAGTGGATTTTTTTATTACCTGATTCTATGGTCATTGACTAGTTACATAAATTTCAGCTCCATTATCCAATGTCAAAGTGAGACCTATTCTTAATAGTCACCCTATTTTCAAGATGGTATGAATTTCTTTATCCTGGATCAGATACAAGTTCAAATTTTTCTCAATCAACCTCACAGTTTTTTTTCTTTTTGTTAAGTTTCATAAATTGTTGATTCTCAGACAAATTTTTGTTATCAATTTGAGTAATATGTATACATTTTTTTCTTACTTGTTGAGTAGAAATGATTACTAGAGCCTAATCCAAAACTATAGTAAACTTTTGTAACCTCCTAAGCAATAGTCACTTCCTTTATCCCAGATCCTACTTTGCCATTGTTGCTCTGCAGTTTCCGCTGATCAAAGAATACTCTTCCAAGATCTCCACTGCAGCATAATGGAATAATCTCCTTAAAGAAGTCTGAAAAATGTTTGCAAATGGAGAATCACTCTTTTGTAATGTGAATTATCTGAAGATAGAGATCATCCAAGCCAGACAGGGATATTAAGGAAACAGATAGATGGTTTAAAGAATGATAGAACACTACAATCTGCATAGAAATTTTTATATATTAATATTTACAATTAAAGTTCCCCAAAAGCCATCTCATTCTTGTCAATGTGGACCTCATGTTCATGGTAGCTAAGGTATTATATATTTGCATTTTTCAAATAGTTGGGAATTTAGAACATATACACAAACCTCTGTACTCTGTGGGTTTGAAACAGGTTCACTGTGTACTGGTTATGACTTGTCTGAGTCCAGTAAGACAGAAGATCAAGGCACACAAGTTACATGCTGCCTATCTATTATTTATAGATAGGCAGCAAGTGAAAACAGAAGAATAGGATTCATTGCAAGTAACTTTGCCAAGGCTTAGAAAAGATCCCCAAGATGGATGGAGTCTCAACTAAGCATGCCCCACTTGCACTCCAGCTGAGGGACCCAGAAAGGCAGCCTGCCCACGTTATATACCTTACAGGTTCTGTGACTTGCTAGGCTGAAGCACTGAAGGACATCTTATTGCTAAGGCATAGAGGAACAGAACCAGCTAGTTCCAGCTAGTTCTTCCCCTAGAATTCAGGATGTTACATTCCAGCACATTCTATATTCTTGAAATCTACAACCAGGAAAATGGGAAGAACTGGGTCCACACAAGGCCATTACTGTGTTCCTCCAAGGCCTCTGGGCCATCACAGTTTGATTACACCACATGGTACCCTCAAACTTTCTCTTTAATTCATACATAGGGCCTGAATTTCTGCAGTGCATACATTATGTCTTTAGAAAGACAAATATTTACAATACCTTATAAACATGTATTTCAGGTGGGAATTGAATTTATCAATAGTATCTTAAACACTAGCATATTATTGAGATGTTTTTTGTTATAAGTTGAATTGCAGAAATATGTTCTTAAAATTTGAATAAAGAGTTGTGAGATTGACACATGTTGGTAAAATAAAGAACTTGAGCTGGAAAAGTAGGAAAATTATGAGTTTGTGATTTGCCCAGGTTGTACCAGAGTCACTTGTTCTGATCAGATTTTCTTGCTTTCTGAGTCTACCTCATGTATGCCCTTATCTCTGTCATCTGAAGCCATGAAAATTAGAGCTCTGACTTCTGACTTCTCCATGTTCTGTTGTCTCTCTTTTTGTTCTGTCTGTTCCTCCCTGTTTTTCCCTCACATTCTCTCTCTCCCCACATACAGACACACACACACACACACACACACACACACACACACACGTGCAAAGTATAGATAAATCTCAATGGATAGATAGATAGTGCAGTGTCACGGGACTACTAAGAATGGGCACCTTTGCTATCTCAAGCCTGAGTGGGGTTTGGGAAGGGCTATGGTTATTTGCACCCAGAGAGAGGATGCTGAGTCCGGGTCACCATTTAGAGAAAAACAGTTTTCAGCAAGCCTTTACAGAATGAGTCAAGAGATTAATTACTGTGACCTTGTGTTTTCCATCTAGTTCTCATTTCTTGCCTATGCTCCTCACCCCTCAGAAGCCACAGTGCAACAGATCCCAATGACAGTCCATTTAGTCACAGAGCAGGTAGAGAACTTTGGAAGTAAATCAAGAGGGACAAATGGAAGATACCCGGTATAGCACAAAGTTTTTCAAATAAATGAATATTTTCAACAGTTATTTCACAGTATTAACAATTTATTCAACAAACTCAAAATAAGATTGTAATAGGTCTACTTTATCCTAATTAATGTACTTGTTCATAAAGGAAATATATATTTCTGGTCAGTAATATTCAGAGTGTATATTCAGTGATGAACTGATAAAATTCACATGGGGAGGAAAACAATTCCATACAAAATAATAGCTTTTTCATTGCTTCAAAGATGTTGATAGTGGTCACCTACTTTTGTGAATTCATCAGGAGAAACTCTAAAATGATATCTATTCCAAAAAGTCAGGTAATCAAAATAGTAGTAGAAAACTTAAATTATTCTCTTGTTCATGAAGAAAACATTTTAATATGTGAAACATTTTAATAGCATTGTAAGATAAAAATTACTATAGTATTTGAAATAAATGTTCAATATTAAACACAAAATATTCTTATTGTGTCCCCCATCAGGTCCTATGCTCTTATTAAACTTGTCGTAAGCCAAAGAGTAAAAGAAAACTACAACCAAATAAATAACTTGGTTTAAACTGCATTATTTCTCTGGTATTATATATGCAAAGTCTAAGATTCTTTATGTACTTAAAGTTTAGACTAACAGTATGTTTCCCTAGCTCTAAGAGAAGCAAGTTGCTGGGTTTTGATTATTATACTATGGCTATGTTACATTATTAACATTAGAAGCTGGGTGAAGTATTACAGGAGCTCTCTGTATAATTTTTGCAACTTTTCTCTAAATCTAAAATTATTTAATAATAGCTGGGAAAAAAACTATCAAAACCAACTGCCTTTATGCTGAATTACCTTTGATGATATGTAAATTAAAAACGCTATTTGCAAAAATACAAACCTGATTAAAATACATTCATATGTGGAAAGGGCAAGCTGAAAAGCAGCAGTTAAGAGCTATGAATGAAAATCTTCTCACAAGAATATTTACTCTAGGAGTATAGAAAAATGAGAACAAGAAATATTGAACTTTTGACTTACAAATTTTAAAAACGTTGCTGCATATTTGAGATTCTGGGGTTTGATTTTTTAGTCTTTTGAGAAGAGAAATATGTTCGTGTCACATTTGGAGATGGAATTTTTCTTGCGTGAGACAAAAAAACAGAATTATACTGAAAAACTTATTTTAGGAAACAATTTTAATCATAATTGCCCATGAAATATAATAAAGCAAAAACATCAACTTGGTTGACAGTAAGCTAAATGACTGCCATCAAAAGAGTCATTTTTTTGACAGCAGAGTGAAAATATCAATTGCATATTTATACCCATTATATTTATTTTTTAGAATAAAAGATTCTTCAGTTCATACTTTTTCTTAACCCAGAAAAATGAATGACTTAGAGAGTTATAGTAAAAAGACTATGGTGATTACACTTCTTTTACTGTTTATTTGTTTTCTAAACTGAAGCACGTATTATAGTTTAACAATTAAGAGTCTTTGTGTTACCTTTTAAGATTAAAATGATGAGGTTAAATTCCATTACAGGATTATCAAGTTCCTTGGAAAATACTTCATGTATGAACTACTTATAAACTGAAAAGAGCAACAATAGTCTTAATTTTACTACTTACACTTCTTTGATGATTTGTAAGAATAACAGTGATGACTTTTATGCTAAGTAACATGATTCAGAGTGGAAAAAATGTATTGTTATCGGCACTTGACAAGTTTCAGGATTAGCACGGAGATGTGTAGCCAAGGAATTTCAGAGATGTTCACCTCAAAAATCCAGGTAACATTGACTTTAACTCGTGACCTGAAGAAATTCAAAACACTCTCCTTAATGCTTGCAAATTCCCAAGGGCATGTATTCAAGCTACTGGCTACTCCTGGCATCTGTATTCTCACAAGCCAACTATCTTTTGCCTGCATCAGTGCGGAAGCCAATTTATTCCTTTCATTGTTTGGTATGTGTGTGCACACACACTCACATACATATACGCAAAATTTCATCACACTATTCAGGAATAAAAATAAAATGAATCTTTATGGGTCACACAGATGATTCATTTTGCACACAGCTGGTACCTTCCTCTCTTTTTCACCTCCTCATCTCCTTATTTTTCCCTTATTTTTTTTCTCTAAAGGTCCAATATTTTGTTGGTTAGGGTTGGACTCTTTGAAAACTTACTGAGTTTTCATATTCGATATATAGTCATGTGTCTCTTAATGATGGGGAAATGTTCTGAGAAATGAATAGTTAGGCATTTCATTGTTGTGCCAATATCATAGAGTATAGTTACACAAACCTAGATGGTATAGCCTCCTACACACCTAGGCTATATGGCATAGCCTATTGGACTTAGGTTACAAATCTGCACAGCATGTTACTGTACTGAATATTGCAGTCAATTGTAAGACAATGGTAAGTATTTGTGTATCTAAACATATTTAAACATAGAAAATGTACAGTAAAAATACAGTGTTATAAATTTAAGGGACCATCATCATATACATGGTCCCACATTGACCAAAATATCATTATGTGGCCCATGATTATAATAATATGTATGCATATTATATTTGTGTAATTTATATATACAATTTATTTCTCCTTAGATAAATTATAGTGCCAGTGTTTGAGACAAAAAGATCTTCTTGATATAATGACTTAAGTTCAGTATTGTATTGGCCACCTGATGAATATTTAGACTAATGAGAGAAGCCTGGGCATCATCTTAAATTTAATTTATATAAGGATTCATTTGAAAATATAGTATAGTTGTTAATATATTAATAATTGGATATATAAGAATACCTTTTCCAATTTCATCTTAGGTATCAATTTTCTGATTATCATAAAATAGTAAATGAATAGAAATATTAACAAAAAAAGTTCTTTCTTAGGTGGAGGATGCTCTTTAGAGTCTTATTTGACTTTAAAATGCCAATTACGTCATTTAAGTTGCAGATGTCTCCAATCCATTATATTATAGTATTTTATATTCATATATTTTATCCATATGCTCTGCATTGTACATTGTGGCTGTCCAATGTGGATTTAGTCAGGTAAACAAAAGCCATTTTAGTCATTTCAGAGAGGAAGGATTTTTATTTAGGGAAATAAAGTCTTAAAACAGTTGGAAGGATTAGGAAAGTAGCTATCAGGAAACACACCATTGTGTGTTCAAGAAATCAGGTAGTGCCAGAATCACAGGAACCAATGTTTATATTGTAAACTGTCTATAACATCAAAGTGGGTGACCTGTCAAAGAACAGCCAGAATTTTCTTGGCATATCTCATGCTAATCACCTGCTAAAATGCAGGCATCTGGTCACCATTGATGAAAAAGTAATTCCTGCGGAATCTCCCTAACCTATCAAATCTCATGTAAAGAGTTTTCATTGGTGAAATATAACCTGGAAGTGAATGAAGAATTTTAATACGTTGTGAAGAATTCTGGAAAATATGGTTTCCTGGCTTTTAGACCTTGCTATGTAAAAAGAGCATAGAAAGATAACAATGCCACAGAGCTACTAGCAGAAGATTAGGAAACAAAGTGACATAAATTTTATGCAATAGAAAAAGGCTACTAGGTCCCTATCAAGTAGGCCATAAATATCATGAAAAAGAGTATACAGAAGCAATAGAGAGCATTGTTACGTATAGTGATGAGTTTCGATGGAGCCCTGAAAAGTAGTCATTGGACAATAGTGCTAAATATGTTTTTATTCAGCAACAGAGAAACATATGACTCAATAGGAAAAAGTCAAAAAGAAAAAAAAGAGGAGAATCATTACTAATACAATTGCTTTTAAGATAGGAATATAAACAAACATACACTGTGTAATGAACGTGAGGTCTCTCATTGTATAATATGATATTGAAACTGCATGACAAATATATGATATGTAGATAACTCTTCAGTAAGATATTATAGATGAGTGTTTTTTAACAATGAACTTGCTTGTAGTAATGTTAAATTTCTAATTTTTTTTAGGATCCTTGTTCTTCTTACCAAAAATATAGCAGAATGTCTACATATACGTTTTCTCGAATACTCACTACATTTCATTTTTGTCCAAAAAATGAATTATCAAAAATATTGAGTGTATATGGGCCAAAATTTTATTTAATTTCAAATATATTCTTACTTAATCGTGTTCACCAAGGATCATTTTCCCGGCTTACCGATAACAAAATATATTTATTAAATACCGTATTGTTCTACTCTTTGTTTTAGGTAAATACTGCGTGGTAACAACAATAATAGCAATAATAGATAATACTTACTGAACAGTTACTAAGGACCAGGTAGTCTGCTAAGCGTTTTGTATGCATTACCTCATTTAATCTCAACAATGTTATTAAGATTGACACTGTATGTATTCTCATTTTACAATTTAAAACAATTTGCAAAGCTAATTTTCATGGAGCTGAGTTTCAAATCCAGGCAATCTGGATGCAGAATTCACATTTATTGATAGAAACTGTTCTCTTAAATCATGTCTTAATGGTTTTACAACATATTATGGTTATAGACTAAAGTAAAGGCATTAATTAAATACTAAGCCTCCATAGATACATATAATTTAGGGACATCTTGTTTTCATTTAGTTCCAAGGCAATGAAAAGACTATTTGAGCCTCAACTGTTCGTGGACATTGTTATGTAGAATTTAGAATTTATCTGAGTCAGCTCCCAATACAATAACATACACCAAGCTGCTCTAAAGAAGCAAATTTCACAAATCATTCCAATGAGACAAATTTCATGAGGCAAACACTGCAGAGACGTCAAGCTCTCCAAGAGGTCCAAAAGAAGAAGAAAAAATTCTTGGAATCACGGATGACTATGAGGCATGTTTGAGCCATTCTGACACAGGGTCCTGTGTGAATATATCCTTTTCCTTACTGCGTGAGTCTATTTAAAATAATTTAACACCTATAATTTTGATCATTAAAAGTTATGCAATAAAATATTAAGAAAAAAGAATCATTATTTGAATTGCTCAACAGATAAGGTGTAAAAAAGGCAAATAAACCACACATGTATTTTAAGAAGAGAAAAACAGTAGGGAAGCCATTAGACATTGGAGCTAGAGTTAGATGCTGACTTTTAATTGTATATCATTCATTGATTGCTGGTTGCCATGGAGTACCAAATATCAGACTCTGGAGAAAACAGTGATGCTATGAAAAGGTTTTGCTGTTATAAATTCAATTTCGCAATCATATTTTGCCTCTATTTTATTTTGGCCTCTATTTTATTTTGGCCATGTGGCCAATTAATGTTTTAAAAAATAAAGTTATTACCTCCTAATAGTAAAATAGATGCTTTAGCAGGGACATGCTAAATATGTATTTTAAAATGCTTATAAGTATAAATGAACAATATAATTCTTTGTTTCATTGTCTTTCATATTTTTTTATTATTCACACATTTTACAAGTTTAAAAAACTGCCTTTTTATAGTTTCTCTGGTTTTAAATTTCTACACATTAATGGAAATAATAAAAGAAAATATGATGATAAAAATGGTTCTTAAATAATGCCCAAGAGAGCTCCTATTCGGACTTTATCTATTCCTTGCAGGCACATCCTTAACATACTGTAAGATGTGAACTCTATTTAGCTGACACTTCAGTGGTGTAAGTGTTTTTTACAACTAATCAGCACCTGAATAATCAAAGGTGTGTACCATCCGTCAGCTTTAATGAAGCATTAAAATACTTTAATGGAACTTAGGGTAATAAGAAAGTCTCTTATGCAGTTGATCTACTAACAAGAACATTTTCAGAATTAATAATAATAGAGTAAATTTTCCAACAAAGAATGGGCCCTGACTTTATCTCAGCAATCCCATTTATAAAATTAGAATTGTTTTATGCATTTCAAAGGGGTGTTGGATATAACTAATGATTAAACTGTCCTGAAGTATTAATAGCTCCTTGGTTGATATTATATCTATAGTTCTTAAGGATCAGTCATAACAGAGAAAAGAAAAAATAAATATAACAAGCTGTAATTTTCCAAAGATTCAAAATTACATTTGAAAGAAACTGTGCCTTATAGAAAATATTTTACACTGTAAATTAATATTTCTCTAATAATTCCTATATGACTATTAGAACATGATAAATGTTACAATGTATTAACAGATAAGTTGCATATAATATTTCAACAAAATAAAGTTGGTATAATTGATTTTTTTTTTTTTTTGAAACAGAGTCTCACTCTTTTGCCCGGGCTACAGTGAGTGCCGTGGCATCAGCCTAGCTCACAGCAACCTCAGAGTCCTGGGCTCAGGCGATCCTCCTGCCTCAGCCTCCCGAGTAGCTGGGACTACAGGCATGCGCCACCATGCCCGGCTAATTTTTTCTATATATTTTTAGTTGTCCGATTAATTTCTTTCAATTTTTAGTAGAGACGGGGTCTCGCTCTTGCTCAGGCTGGTTTCGAACTCCTGAGCTCAAACAATCCACCTGCCTCGGCCTCCCAGAGAGCTAAGATTACAGGCGTGAGCCACCACGCCTGGCCCATTATGATGAATTTTTAAAGAGGGAAATTAGAAAAATCAGTGAAGTTCATTTTTCAGCCTAGCATTTGGACATTAAATGAATTTAGTGTCTGTGGTCAGTGTATGTGGACTTAATATATTTTAGGTGCAAAATGTTTGGATATTACTCTGTGGAAGGACTGTAGTTTGGAAGTATTTAAAAAGGTCTGACAATAATAGCAACAATTCCTTTTCACTAAAACCTGAAATTTCCAATATAAGTTTTATTACTAAAATTAAATTTTAGTCAAAGTTTAACAGATAATGGCAGTGATAGGATAAAAACAGCATGACGGAAGGTGAACAGTATAAAGAACACATGAGATTTGGAACCATTTATTGGCCATATGATCTTGGCCAATAATCATTTGATCTTTCTAAACCTTGGGTGTTTAAACTTCAGCTGTTATTACTACTTTATACGAATGTTTTAAAGATTAAATTATGTGAATGATTTTTGCAAAGTATGATATAAACAAAATTATAAATACATGTTAGACTCCACAGAAAAAATTGAGGTTTCATATCTGTTATTCTGACCTCTGTATAATCTATATAAGATTTAAAAAATGTTTTCTTATAACATTTAGTACATTACATAGAAACACTACACACACTGTTTGCTTCCCCTTGTGTGTACTGTGTGTATATGTGTGTGTGTGTGTGTGTGTGTGTGTATAGGAGCTTTTTAACATAAATCATACCATTTTATGGCATAGTTCTAAAAACGGTCTATACCATGCCCTTAAAATTTTTTAAAAAAGGATATTCTTATTTGGTTTATAGTCATACAATTTTATGGTATTTAAGAAAAACATATTGACAGTTTTAAGTAAACTAAATATTTAACCTCTCCACCCCCAACCCCAGCATTAACAGATCACACTATAGCAACAATTTACCAAAGAGATACTACTATGGTTTGTTTAGTATGGTTGGTTCACAAATTGTTGTAACATACAGTATTAACACAATATGCTAGAATCACCATTTATCAAATTTCATCAACTTTAAAAAAATGGATGAAATCACTTCTCACAAAGATCACGCTAATACATAAATGACTCAATTACACCTAAAGTGAAAATTCAGATTCACAAAACCAAAATTATCAGATTAAATGTTTTAATTAATTGCTCCACTAGTCAAAATATACATTTCCTATTATGATAAAGGCCTTTAAAAACTACCCCCTTTTCTGAATGGAAGGGATATAAGACTAAACCTCTGGACAAATAATCTCAATATGACAAAATATTTCTGTATTATTCAAATGCACTGCTATCATTTTAACAATTTCTCTAGAGTCCAAATTTTAGCATCCTCCCAACCTAATCTCTTTCTACCACAAAACCAGGAATCAGAACATACTCCTGTTTTTCAATAGGTATAGTCATCTCTTATCTATGTTGTGCAAAACCTACAACCCTTCTTTTCCCAGCTATCCACTAATGCCAAACAGAAGTGTTTGGGTTATCCCTGAATTTTGTTTCCCACTCCTGAGCAAATTCAATATGGACCCATCAGGCCTCTTTTGTATTAAAAAAAATCACAAAATTTTATAAATATTGTTTTAAATTATAGTCATTTCTTCTGGGACCAAAAGGGCAATAACTTTTTAATGTGACAAAAATATACCTTACTATCTGCTACAGCTCAAAGCAGAATTTATTCGATTTTGATTTGCTACAAGTTTATTAAACTATAAAAATTTAAAGATAAAATTCACTTGAACATTCTGTTTAGGTAACTACTCAGAGCACTCAAAGATGAAATGATGAACCATAATAATTAAGCCATGGTCAAAATGAAAAGTAAGGTTTAACTTTTTTATGTCTTGCTGAGGTCAATTAGCAGTATTAGAAATATGACCATTTGGATTTCTTGAGTAGAAATACGTGGCATCTTAGTGACTAGAGGGAATCAACATGTACATGTACACATGTTATAACAATCTGAAAATATGATAGAATTTTCAAAGATGAAAAGAAACATACAGAATACTAAACTTAAAAAGTCTTCACTTGACAGATGAAGTAATTGGGGCTCAGAGGAGTTAAAGGGACTTTCTTAGGGCACATGAGAGTTATTGGCAGAGCCAGCACGACAGCACAGACACCTGCTTAAACTCTGCCAAATTCCTTCTTGTGTAAAAAGAATCAAGAGTTCACAAGGCAAACACTCCTATCGCTCCAAACTTTTCCCACCTTCCCCTATTCCCTGGCTTATAAAGCTGAGTGTGCAATAAGGCGTTCGTCCTGTTTTAGCATTTCATATATGATTTTCAAATCACCTTAGCATCTAATTAAATTTAACAAATACCCACTCCTCCTTTCTAGCTATTTCATTAATCCATTTCTATTCTGCAGAGTGATTTTTCTACTCTTTCATGATCCCATTATAGATCAGTGAAGATTCTTAGAGGAGAAAGAATCCTATTTCCTCTTCTTACAATCAATTTGAAGAATGATGTATTTATGGCAGATTCAAGGCTTAAATCTTATTTCAATTTATTCTTTCCTGTATAAGAAAATCTGAGTCCTTAAGTATCCTTCAAAGCATTTTTAAAATATATGTAATGAGGATTTGGGGACTAGAAAGGGCCTTATATATTATTGAACCCAGCACACTCATTTTGCAATTCAAGAAACCGAAGTCTAGCAATGATAACTGACTTATGTAGGGTTCCATAGGTAGCAAGCAGGTAAGAATTCCGGTCCCTTCGTCTAGACCAGTACTATTTTTACTACCCATTCTGTGAACCATATTTGGTATGACAGTTTACTCATCTGACACCATTTTGAGCTTTTATTGCAAAAGTCCAGGTTTTGTCTCTATTTGAAACTGTAGCCTGTAATAATAATTCAGATAAGGGATTAAATATACTATAATGCTTAAAGTTATGTTATTGTTTTACAAAGGTAGTTTTTGTGTCTATTTTTCTAACACCTACTGATCCTTACTAAAACATCAGAATGTCTAACCTCCTTTAACACAGTTGATCGGTTTGTTTCAATCATCCCAAGAGCTGATCTAGATTACTTTACTGCTACCCAGGCTGTGATTATCACTTATGAGGACTGGGTTGTCTGCAACGGACTCAGGGCCAGTGTCTCTACTAAATAGGCTAACATAGAACAAAGACAAGGTGGTGGTTATATTTCACTTTAATCACAAATCATCTAGACTGGAGGTTCTAGCTCAACTCTAAGATAGTTATCATTCCTTTATTTCATTTTTTCTATAGTGATTTGGTCTCAAAGTTTGCCCAAAAAGAAATTACCAGAAGATTGTGAAAAATTCCTTGTAGACATTGCCTCAAAGAAAGTTACTTGGATTATATCTCCTATCCATCTGTTTTGCTGCTAGTAGGTATGAGATTGCTTTAGTTACTGATTATTATACATATATTAACAATGAAATTCATCACCTGTAGTCCATTCTATAGCACATAAAAAAGTTTATATTCTTGGCTTTGCTACCAAAATATTTGTATCATAACTGAAATTCTACAAGTGCTCTTATTATAAGAGCATTATTACACATTTAAATAATAGGAAATTGGTTATTTATGTATTTGTTCAGGTATATTTTAAAAGTAAAATATGGAAATGAAAAAAGTCTTCTATATAGTAAATATTCACAGTTTGACTTTCCATAAGGCTTATGAAATAATATACAAATAGCTACCATTCTGCTGAAATGTCACAGTAAATACATTAATAATGGCACAGAAGTGAAATGTCCCCAAATGGGAAACCATCTTCATGATATCCTACATCTCTTTTCTAACTAAAACTTTTTTAATTGAAAAAGAATTCCATTTCTAAAAGAATATAAAAATAGAAAATGAAACTTTTAAATACATAATTTTGAAGGAAAAGCTATAAATATTAGATGAACTATTATATATATCTTTAAGAATGTGCTTTGTCTCACTGTGCCAAACATTCCATGAAAACTAAATTAAGCAAATATATTATATATGAACTGTTGAAAAGTGTAACTAAATGTTAAAATTTTAGTTAAGCTAGACCACTTAAACATATAAGTACTAATATATTTTTGTAAAATTAAGCTCAGCTAAAACTTATCTATAAGACTAATTTACAAATCTATCATTTTGAAAAAAAGAATATTTAATCAAGCAAGGCACATTTCTTTTAGGCAAATCTGTCTTTAATACCATTCATTTGGGCACAGTGTAGATTTCACTTATTTATGTGTAAATGGGCTAATCTATGTATGAGAGCCTTTGGTACAAAACACACCTTCACAAATAAAGTTGCATATAACTGAGAACACACGATATAGCATCAATATATTTCATGATTAAACACAGTCCAGTAATTAATTTAAAAAAAACAGTAAGAGTTGGCTGTTGGAAACAAATATTTAGGCTTTCTTCATCTGCAGCACTGATTATAGTTTTTGGATGATTAGATTTCATCAAAATGTCAAAAGGTTGAAGGATACCTTAATATTTTTAATGTTCTTCTTTATCTCTTGATCAGTATCTTTTATACTACACCCAGTATGAAGAGAATCCTCCAACTTCAGAGCTATTTCCTTTATATAAAGCATTTGTTTGAAATATATTATTTAATGTCAACTGAAACAAAAATAGGTGCTGGCAGACAGATCACTGCCCATCAGTGGTATAATTCAGATAAGATATTTCTCATTACTGAGAAATGCTGACAGTAAAGCATTCTTGATCCAGGCAATTTAAAACTGAGCATCCTACTGGTCAGTGCAGCTCTACAGTTCTTTATGCGGGGCTCTTCAGGGATCTGTCAGACAGAGTAAACACAATAATTTACTGTATATTTAGCTTTAGAAAACTATAGACTTTATGTCAATGGAAAATGTCTTATTCATTATATTTTTTAAAATTTTGGCTTTTTTCACTGTTGCCCTGAAAAGTTCAAGCAATTTAATTGTCTAAATGTATTAACTACATATTGAATGCTTTTAATTTACAACTTAGAAAAAGTTTCAGAGTATACTGAAATTATAAACTTTTCCCCATTAATAACGACCTCCAAATTTAGTAACATAATGCTTGCTTTTTGAATAGAAAAAATTTGTCTTCATTCTTAGAACCATCTGCAAGGTTCTGAGTGCCCTCTGATTTTTCTAAAAACGTACGTATTAATTTTCTCAATGTATTCCTAAGGGTTTCTGGCTGTAAATCCTACTGTGGTAATCTACGATGAGAGCTTTTTTGAAGTAAATAGAAATTCAGTGCTCAGATAAGTTTCATGGAGAGGAAAAGAAAAGAGAGAAAATCTCAAAGTGAGTACTATGAATATAATGTTCTAGGTGCTACAGGATGTCATGCTGTAGTTTTTCTTTTCATTACAAATAACTTTCAAATCTGTTGATTCTTTAAAATATGAACTCTGCATAATTATGTACCACTTTAAGATATCACAAATTAAGACAACAAAAACTACTTGACTAGGGTCTGTGGAGAACTAAGAGACAAAGGTTAAAGGTTTGGTGTTCCCCTCTTCCCAACTACAAAAAACATTATTAAGAAATGCTAACAGTAAAGTATTTCTTATAAACAGCATAAGACAATATAACAATTGTATTCACTGCCATATCCAGAATCTAGAATGGTGTTTAGTACATAGTTGACACTTTATATTCTGAATGGATGAATAAATCCCTACCACTCTCATAGTGTCTGACATATAAGAAGTACTCAGTAAATATATGTTGAATGAATAAATGAGTATATAAAAATTATATTTACATGAAATTTACTAACTGTATAATATAAATACTTACAAAGACAAAAAAAAAAGCTATAAACCCAGCTCCAGGTTTCAATAAGTGAATATTATCCATCATAATGCACAGAGAAGACTGTTTCCCATATATACCCCTGGTTTTAGTGGGTACCTAAAATCAGTGGGAAATGCCCAAAGATGGTGATCTGGAATTTGAGTGTGCTTTTGATGAAAGAATCACTCACTCACTAAATTAAATACTGTATGCCTACCGTGTTTAGGGTAGTTATCTATCCGTTAAAAAGTTTTCTTCATTGGCCTGGATTATACTTGGTCACCTTGATCAAAGATATAGCTTAACACTGATTTTTAAGGCAAAAAGCAAGAGTATATTCATAGTATGCTGAACTTTCATTATGAGAGCTTTAAAGATTATAATGATCTGACAGTTATTAATGATTACTAATTACAAAAAATTACAAAGAACATGAATGACCTGGCATCCATTTCATTACCTAAGTGTTTAGGCTCTGCTCAATGCTACTGTAGTCTTGCTTATCTTGAGATGGTTGTATTAAGCTATGTTTGTCTTGTGGCTGTTCATCCTTTTTATATAAAGGGTTGGGCCTTTTCTTTTTAACCTCATGTATCAATATCTGCCTGGTAAGGTTCTTGAGATATTAAGCACAGTATAGCATGGCATCCTCATAAATTATAGGTGTGAAGGATACCACTAAAAATAAACGTGGCATCAGGATAGTAATCATGATGTTTATGTTAGTGGCTGAGAAATGGGTTGAAAGCCTCAGAAGAATGGACATTGAGTTAAGCATAAAAATCAACTCTATAAAAAAAAAGGAGGTATAATAGAAAATGGTGACCTATAACTGAAGATATTTGACCAAATATTAATAAATGTTCTAACATACAAAGCAAGAAGAGAAAAAAAGAACAAACTTTAAAATTACTAAATTTGTAAAGAAATAATTAATACCTCCTCCAAGGCCTAAATGGAAGAAGTACAGAAACCTAGCTTATTTAACTGTTAGTCTGACTAACTTGTATTTGATGAGGAAAGAACTGAAATCATTCTATAACATGTAGTTTTATGGGAACTTTGTTTTTATGTGTCTACACTTTGACATTTATTATACTAATTAGAGTTGGCTGCACACCAGTAAATTCTACAAATTCTACCAACTAAAGGGTAATGAATAAGCCCGAGGACTAGAAAGATTTCTTGCTCAATTTGTACAATTCTCTGACTGAGGTCTTGGAAATCACATACTCTTGGCAAGCAAAAAATTTAAACTCACTCATTATCTAAAGTTGGTAATATGCTAAGATGTAAGCTTTGTCAAAAATCTGTTAAGTTATGGGAAAATGAGCTGTAAGGTATAATCAATACTTCTTTGGGCAGCATTTAGGTTTACTAATAATAAATATTCTCAATTTACATAGTTATACAGTAAAATAAACTGCTCTTTTGGAATCAGTTAAAATGTTTCCAGGTAAAAGACCTACAAGATCTAAGTATAAAGCAATTCAAATATAGTTCTTATTCAAAAAATTATTTCTTTCTGTGATTTTTGGTTACCCAGTAAATTTTGCCCTTCAGAAATCTGATATATTGTCACTCTTGTTTAACATGTTTTTCATCATAATTTCTTATGAAAGTAGTATATTTGTGATTATCTGATATTTTATTGTTCTGTAGTCAGACATGAGGTATATACAAATGTAAAGGTACATGAAGCTGCCTCTTAAATGTCTAATACCTTTACTAGCCCAAGTTATAATGGAAAATCTGGCAAAATCCATATCAAGTTAAATAATAGAAATAATCAATGTCATAAGCCCTGATCCCAAACCAGAAAAAAATGAAAAAATAAAAAATGAAAAATATTCATTTCAATTCTCTATTTTGTGTAACTTCTTTTAAAAGTCCTAATAACGTGTTCTCAACAGGGAGAAATGATCTCTGTCCTACATGGGCTTAACGGTATGAAGTGATGGAAGGAGAAAAGATTTTCTAATTTCTCCTGGTCTATATATGTAAGCTCAAGCACAGATGTTAGTCTTTAATTTGTTGACACATTTGGTAAGGAATTGTGTTATTTGGATATGCAGAGGCCACAGCTAGATCTGGTTTGCCTCGGAAATCTAGGGAAAGGAGAAAATTCAGCACGGGTGTGGAGAAAGTTCCTCTGTATCCATATCAGGAGAATCCTCATTTTCTACTGCAGAGGAAAGTACATCAGTTATAATATTACCTAAAATAAAGGAAATAACTGCAGTACTACTCACATCAATGCTTTAATTAGTTTTGGTCATTCCATACTATTTGTGTCAGCTTTTCAAAGCTGCTGGGAATCTCCTAATACCAACATATGCCACTGGATTACTTCTCACCTTTCATTTTATTATTTATAATAGAAGTGGTCTAAGTTTTGCCATTTTATAAAAGTCACTCTAAGAATCTGCTCTTATTTTTCATGGATTAAATGTCCCCATCTCCTTTTATGTATGAACAACCACTTAAAAAAATAGCTGATTTTTGCTGGGTGTGGAGGCTTACACTTATAATCCCAGTGACTTGAAAGGCTGAGGCAGGAGGATTGCTTGTGGCCCAGGAGTTTGAGACCAGTATGGGCAACACAGTGAGACTTCATCTCTGAAAAACTAAAAAAAGAAGAAATTAGCTGGGCATGGTGGCACATCCCTGCAGTCCCAGCTACTTGGGAAGCTGAAGCAGGATGACTGCTCGAGCCCAGCAGTTTGTGGCTACCGTAAGCTATTAATATGATCGTGCCGCTGCACTCCAGCCTGGGTGATAGAGCAAGACCCTGTCTCTAAAACACTAAAACTGGTTGGGTGAGGTGGCTCATGCCTGTAATCCTAGCGTTCTGGGAGTCCAAGGCAGGAGAATCACTTGAGCTCAGGAATTCGAGATCAGCCTGAGCAAGAGTGAGATCTCGTCTCTTCTAAAAATAAAAAAAATTAGCCAGGCATTGTGGCATGTGACTATCATCCCAGCTACTAGGGAGGCTGAGGCAGAAGGATCGCTTGAGTCCAGAAATTTGAGGTTGCTGTGAGCTAGGCTGATGTCACAGCACTCTAGCCTGGGCAACAGAGTGAGATTTTGTCTCAACATAAATAAATAAATGAATGAATAAATAATAATAAAAAAACTAAAATAAATAATAATAAATAATAAATAAAATAAATAATAATAAAAAAACTAAAACTAAAAAAAGAAAAAATAGCTGATTTTAAAAACTGAAATAATAATCACTTCTAGAATTAGATTATTTTGTAAAAGAAATGATTTTATCCAGTAAGGCAACATCTACAGTGATATAGTTCTTTATTGTGATTTACTGGTGAAATCTCTAGTGTCTGACTGAATCAGCTTCCATAGTGATGAAGATGTCATGGATTTTTTAGGACTCATCATTAACTGAAACCAGGACTGAACTTACAGGGAAGTTTCTTAGAATTTCTCCTATATAGATAAGTCCCTTGGAGATATCATTTGTTCTGATTTTGCTGTGCCCCATGGGTCAATGAGTCAACAGATATATACTGAGTATCATTTATAAAGAGCACTCTGTTAGTCATTATGTAGGAAGCACAGTCTGTGTGAAGCAGTCTAACTTTCAGGTATTCTTGGTGATATCTCATATAATGTTATATTTAAGTTATTTACATTAAGGAATTCCATACTCATAATCGGGTAGTACTTCTTATGGAAAACTTGTTGAGGCATGTTTGACCAAATGGAAAGCCTTCTCCAGTAAACTGATTACAAGGAGCTTTATCTATAAAAGCATGGTGAGGAGTATAAGCCACATATGGATTAAAATGAAGTACAGATGTCTGACCTGAAAATTTTGTTTATATGTTAAAAACAACTCAAATTGAAATGCAATTTCCTTCCTCTCATCTCTCTGTCCAATAAATACTTATTGAGCACCAACTGTATTCCAGATACTATTCTAGGTCTTGGGGGATATAGCACAGTAAACAGACAAACATCCTTGTACTCATGGAATAGAAGAGAAAATAGACAATAAACAAAGTATATAAAATATCTAATGTGTTAGAGGAAAAATTAAGCAGAGAAAGGAAGTGAGTGCTGTGGGGGCCGCAATTTTGAATAGTGTGGCTAGCAAAGGCATCAATGAGAAGGTAACACCTGAAGTACGTGATGGAGTGAGTCACGCAGATATCAGAAGCCAGAACATTCCAGACAGGGAACCACAAGCATACAGACCCTGAGGTGGAGCTTGCCTTGTGTATTTGAAGAGAAGCAAGGAAACCAGTGCGGCTGCAGCATAGGATCTGATGGGCAAGGAGTCAGAAACAGGTCAGAAGCATAAGGGGGGAAAATTAGGTAGGGCCTTGCAGGCCATTGTAAGGCCTTTAGTTTATATTCTATGTGAAATGGGAAGTCAAATGGTGTTTTTGACACATGGGAGTAACACGGCCTGACAAGGTTTTAAAAGGATCCCTCTGGCTGTTATGTTGACTAGACTCAAGTAGGGCACAGGATGGAAGCTGGGGGACCAATTAGGAGGGTACTGTAAAAATCCAGGTGAGAGAGAATGATGGCTTAGATCAGGTGGTAGCAGTAGGAGTGGTAAGTAGTGGTAAGGCTCTCAAAACATTTTAAAAGTAGATACAGGATTTGCCAATAGAGTGGATAAAGGGTATGAGAGAAAGAAAAGAATCCAAGGATAATTCCAAAGATTTTAGCTTGAACACCTGGAAAATCGAAGTTGCCAGTAGTGAAGAGGAGGAAGAGGGCAGGAAACAGAGGCTTAATGGGTGGGGGATGAGGAAGGAGGGAAGCTTAGTTTCAAACATAATTAAGTTTGAAATGTCCAAGAGATAACCAAGCAGAAAAGTCAAGTATACAGGTAGAAATTCAATCAAGAGTTCAGGGGAAAGATCTAGGTGAGAGATACAAAGTTACATGTAGACAATCTAAAGCTGTGGTCCCCAATCCCTGTCCACAGTACCAATCCTCAGCCTATTAGGAACCCGGCCAGCTGCACCACTGCCTGAGCTCCACCTTCCTCCCCACTCCTCACACCCCACTTCCCCCCGCCCTTGCTCCGGTCAGTGGAAAAACTATCTTCCACGAAACTTAGGAACTGGTCTGCACAGCAGGATGTGAGCAGCGGGTGAGTGGTGGGAGAGCCAGCAAAGCTTCATCTGTATTTACAGCTGCACCCCATTGCTCACATCACCGCCTGAGTTCCACCTCCCCTTCCCCATTGCTCACATCACCGCCTGAGTTCCGCCTCCCCTTCCCCGTCAGTGGAAAGATTGTCTCCTTGGTGCCAAAAAGGTTGAGGACGGCTAGTCTAAAGCTTTGGGACTAGAACTGAATGCAGAAAAAAGAGGCCTAAGGACTGAGCCGTGGCTCCTGGGGCTCTCCAACATTACAAGCCAGGGAAGATGAGAAAGAACCAGCAAAGGAGATTGAGAAGAGGCCAGAGAGGTAGAAAGAAAATCCAGGACGTGGTATCCTATCCTGGAAGTCAAATGAAAAAAAGTCTTCCTAGGAAGGGGGAAATATTCCACCATGTCAAATGCTTCTGATAGGTCACATGAAATGAGTACTGAGAAATGATCACTGGGTTTAGTTATATAAGGTCACCAGTGACCTTGACAAGTACACTTTTGGTGGAGTGGTAGGGGTGAAAGCCTGTTTGGCGCAGACTCAGGAGAGAATGGGAAGGGATTTGAAGGTGAACAAAGAGAGATGTAGTCCCTACTCTATGGAAGAAATAGAAATAGAAATCCCTTCTTCCTGCCTTTTGTGATTTGCTTTCTTCCAAAGGCTATCAACTAATTCCTGAAGGTGTACAAAAAACAAGTACAATTAACACATATAAAATTTGACTTCTTTCAAAGGCTAACATAAATCAATGTAAAATTACAGCTATGCCAGTATCACATACTATATTTCATGCATTCTAAGATTTACCTGTTTAGATTTGAGCATCTATGAAATTGGGATGTACCTTAAAATTACTGGTACTTTACCCTTATAATTGGCAGTTTTTCTTTTCTTTTTAAAAATGGTATACAAAATAATGGTGGTCCTTACAATCACCACCTTAAATTTGATGAACTACTATACTGTAACAGGGGAATAATAAAATCAGAGTCATGAAAGAGGTCTTAGAGCAGGGTTCCCCAACCTATGGTGAGCTGTGTAATTATTTCATTATATATTATAATGTAATAATAATAGAAATAAAGTACACAATAAATGTAATGTGCTTGAATTATCCTGAAACCATACCCCATCCCTGGTCCATGGAAAAATTATCTTCCATGAAAATGGTCCCTTGGTGTCAAAAAGGTTGGGGACCGCTGTCTTAGAGGAAGTACTGAAGTAAAAATAGCAGTTAAGATAAGGAGGGAAAAAGGGGGCTGCTGGAACATTTGCGACGATCCCCTTAGCTTAAGGTGGAAAAGGAGCTTATTCTGTAACTGGAAGAAGACTGAGGTGGCTGGAACACAACAAAATAAGGGGAGAAGCATAGGTAAGGAAGAGATAAGGCTGGGCATGAGATCACGTGGAGCCAGACCATGTGGGGCCATGAAAGCTACGCCAAGCCTTTGGGTTTCTATCTTAAGAATAAGGAGAAGACCCGGAAAGAATTTTAAGCAGGGGTGGGTAATATAATCACATTTCAGTCTCAAAAAGGTCATTCTGGCCACCATGTGGAGAATGGGTCAGAGAGTGGCCACAGGAAATGTGAGGAGGCCAGTTAAAAGACCTTCACACTCAACCAGGATAGAGATGATAGTGTGAATTAGTGTGGTGGTGGCAGTGATACAGCAAAGTGGACTGTTTTTAGAAATATTGGAAGGCTACATGACAAAATTTGGTGATAGGCTGAATATATTTACTACTTTTATGGATCTATGATTTTGTTAATAAATACATTGAGAACACTAGGCAATAAATCTACCTTTTAAGGACAGCTGGAAAAATAAAAATGATTTATAAATAGTTATGCTGCACATATGAATGAAAACCAATATTTTGGAAATTCACTAATTTTCAGAAAAAGAATCAGACCATTTAGATCTATAAGCAGAAAGTAAATATACTGCAGGATAGAAAGTAATCAGGGAACAAGTGAGGGGTGTGTGTGTGTGTGTGTGAGTGTGTGTGTGTAATAAATTGCCCTACTTTTTCTCTTCCAAATTAAATCACGTTTTAATTTAAGGAACATGTTTAAATGTATAAAAATAAAAATCCTAGGATTCAGAGGGAATTTCTATAAAGAACAGGGGTTTAAAATAAACTTAATGGAAAACAAATGAAATAACACTGTTGACTGATACATAATGCACAGGTGCAATGCTAACTTCCATTCTAAAAAGTTGGTGGGGATCTCAACAGAGATTCTCAAGAGTCTCTGTGCTATGTATGGTATCAGGGATGGGTGTGTGGTTGGAGGAACACTGGGGGAGAAAAGGCTTCTTCTCACTCCCTACTATCATATGGGAGGGTCTGATCCCTGTATCTGCAAAGTCAGAGTCCTGCACAGACTTATTTATAACATTCTTCAGAGCTGATGAAATATCATTTTTTGTTTATTTGAGTGCTATATTGCCAATCACCAGAATCCCAGGCTTTATTTTTCAGGGCAGAGTTCATATTCTGCACTACTTAGGTTACAACAGTAATAACATGGCTCCCAAGAAAATGATGGTGCCTCTTTTTCAGATCTCCTCTTTAATGCATTTGATGGCTAACAGTGCAAATTTTAAAAAGTAAGGAAAGACACGTTCAGTACAAAAAAGAAAAAAGAAAAAAACGTGAAAATGTTTCTTTGTAAAATGCATTTTTGTTTAAAACTTGGAAGAGAAAATTAGCTCATAGCATCATTAAAAACCAAGACAAATATCTGAAAACTTTATAATCAGTCTGAATCATTTAAATTATATTTGCAAGCTAAATATGAGTATATAAAGAATACTACTATCATATGCCATACAGCAATGGCCATTTTCTGGCAGGAGGTTTGGAGCTGAGTCACCATAGTATGATTTGGGATCTGTCTGGCTTCCCCTCCCTTCTTCCTGCCTTCTGTGATTTGCTTTCTTTCAAAAGCTATCAACTAATTTCTGAAGGTGTACAAAAAACAAGTACAGTTAACATATATAAAATCTGACTTCTTTCAAAGGCTATCAACCACTTCCTAAAGGTGTACAAAAAACAAGTACAATTAATATATATAAAATTGCCACCCAAAATATAGGAAATCAGTAGTACAAAACCCATAGTTTTTAATTTTATCCTCCTTAGTTTAGAAGGCCTAATAAAAAACAGAAAGAAAAAAATCCCACCCTAAAATGCAATCCCTAAATATTTTCTTCCACGTTCTTATGCTCCTCACCTCTATCTCACAGTGCTTCCATAAGTCTTCAGATTGGGGGGGCATGTGTGCTTCTTTGTGTTTCTTAGTGGGAAGGGTTATCACTTCTATTCACAGCTGAGAGTTGGGAAGGACTTGGAACTGCTGTAGAAAATATTGAAATTTTAAATGTATAGAAGTCAATAAATTATAGTTATGGTTCTCAAAAGACTAGACTTGGTATATATTTATATATCTATATATATATGTATATATATATATATACGGTATTTATATACAATCAGTAAAGCAATTACTTGAGTATGTAATATGTCAAAGAGGTAAATAATAAGTTTTATATAAACAAACCATAACTTTAAATGTCTTTATACTGTGCATTTAAAATTTCAATACTGGAATTTTATTTCAAAGTTTAGAAATAACTGATATAACACTTCCTTTTATGTGTAGGTGTTTGTGGTTATGTCACCATTGTTGGCAGATATTTAAATATGGCATCATATCAGTTTAAAATACCATAAAAGAAATAAAATAATAATAATGTTAATTTCCATGCTTTTCTCTGGATTCACCGGTTGTACGACATATATATTTTTCCTCAGGGTGTTAATGGATGTACACTGATCCAGTCACAATTCCTCACATGAATCTCTTGCTACACAAACATATGTATACTTTTTCAACACCTAAGACATGCAACTGAGCTCAACAATGAAACCTGTATTTTGGCAAAGCTAACTGGCATGTGCAAACATAGATTTGTTAGCATTTTGCTCTAAGCTCCAAATCACTGTCCATTTTCACTTCATAAATGATTTAGGACCTTAGAGAAGGGGCTACAGCTATTATGTGGGGCAAAATTATATTCTAATGTCTTTAGGGCACAGATATTCTTAAAGATCCATGGAGTGGTTAAGTAAGGCAATAATGTTACAAATTTCAATGAACTGGCACTCTCCTACTGTTTTCAATCCTTCTGTTCTAAGTAATTTCTTCCTTCTTAATAAGGAGAGTCAAAATGTTTACACTATTTTTTGGAATAGTTCTTTAGTATAAGGAGATGAAAAAACAATCATTTGCATAATACTATCATCTATTGTTGATTAAAATACATGAAAACAGAAAATTAATCTTAAAACTGAAAAAGATCCATTGTCCTAGCAGGTGTCAGTACTATGACTGATTATACTTTCTAAGATTAAATCCAGATAAATTAATCATCTAAGAAAATAATCTTTTATTACTAGAAAAGTCAATCTCTTCATCCGATTTAAATAACTTATATTTGATCCTTCTGGTTAAAAATATCTGATTTTCAGTATACTGAATGAAATAGGTTTCTGGAGATATGTTCTTTACATGAACTCATTAATTAGTAACATAGGCTGAAGTTAAACCTAAAAGCATAAGAGATTTATTTTATCTTTCAAGTCACACAATAAAAGCATCATGGGTTTTGGAGCCAGAATGACTCGACTTTAAATAATTGCTGGGTCTCTTGTTAGCTGTGAAGTCTTAGGGAAATAGCTTAACATTAGGCATCTATTTTTTGCCCTCCTAAAATGAGGTTAATAGCACTTACCTTGCAGAATTGACAAGTGTGCAGGACATGGCTGACCCTTTATAAACAGTAATTATTGTTAATATAGAAAGGAAATAGGAAGACACTGATTATTTATATATTTCATATTCACAAAGCTTTGTATTAATTATACAATGCTTATGAATAATGATCACAAGTTAATCTCTTAGCAAAATCTCTGATGCATGTCATGCAATTATTTTTTCTAAGTGATCTACCTCTGATAACATTTAATATTCGCAACAAATCTACAAAGTACTGTTTATTATCCTCATTTTACAAATAAGAAAATAGAGGCACAGAGTAGTTTAGTTAAGTAATTTGCTCTAGGTCATATAGCAGAGTCAGGATTCAAACCCTGGCAATGTGATTGCAGAGTTTATGCTTTTAACCACTTTCAAAAGCCTGCAGATAACATCGATGTAAGATAATAGCCATTCACTCAAAAACTATAAAAGGTATTATATTCTGTTCTAGGCACTAGTATCCAAAACTTTATCAAGACACAACCTATAATCTTTAAAGACCTTACAATATGGCGACTAGAAGCAATTATAGTACCTCAAAATTATGACTCAAAAGACACAACATTTCTCTGGGTTAAGGAAAAAAGGTCCTCTTTGAATTACTGCTATTTAATAACCATAAGAATCATGGCACAACCTTAACTTATAGAATCAGGGTTTCTACATCTTCTGAATAAATGTGAATAAAATTGTCACTGTGCATTGTTTACCTTTACGTTAAGATCTTTTAAGCACAGATACAAGAATTATTTTTATGTCACTTCTATACTGTGTCTAACATATTACCAAAATGAGTCATAAAAAGAATTTCTAGTCATTAAGAATACCAAAAATTTGGTCAAAAGGTAGATCAATGTTAAAGGTAACTCAAATGACAAGCAAAGGAAACTAGATAAAGGAGTCCTATTTAGATACACATAGATAAAAACAAACAACCTATGAACAGTTCTGTATAGATTTATTGCCTCTATTTTTTGTCTTTCCTTCCTCATCCTCCTCTTATTATCTCAATCATTATCTTTCACTCTATTAAATGCATGAATAATAAAGTAATAGGCTTCTGATTACCTGAAAATACTTTATTAGCTTTAAAAATAGTGTTACTCTCATTTACTCTGGAAGGACAGAATAGTCACATGCTATCAAAACCGAAAATTGTGGATAATGTATTATTCATATAATGTATATGAAACAAAATGATTGTTTAAATAAAATGTTACCCTTATTTCAAATTTAACCATTTTTGTTTCAAAGAACTGTACTACTGACTACTACTAAATAATTATGTAAATTAAAATTGGACCAATAATTTAACAGCACTTGACTGTTTATCCTTTTAAGGTGAAACAGGCTGTTCAGAAGCCAAGTGGGTTAGAAAAGGAATGGAATAAACTTCAATTCAGCTTGAGTGAAGGTTATTCTGAAGAGGAATGACTTATTTTTCATGCTTTTGCAATAGACAATGGAAACCAAAGAATAGTTAGCAAAATGGAAATCAAATGAGAAAGGTGTAAATGATCTTTAAAAAGGCACCTGGCGTGTAATTAATATAAAACTATTGATTTTGCAAATATCATTGACATAGACATAAATGACATTTCCCTGGTTCCCTATACAAAAAGATACTGCTCTCAGTAGACCACAGTGCTCACCTGATTCTGTTTCTCTTCTGGCAACCCTTGGCATATGGCTGAAACTTGCAGGTGTTCCAAGATTTGGTTACTTCCCTCCTTTTCACTGATTGCAATTCCCTCAGTTAAAAATGTGCATCTATTATATATTTGAAGTTTATTTAGCTTTTCATGTGCTGTGATGGTGACAGTGCTATTGTGGGATCTGATTTTTTTTTTTTTTAAGAGGAAGTCTGAAGGTCCCTTGTAGTAAGGTTCTGGGTACACTGAATCTCTTGTTTGCTTATGTACAGAACACTTTTACATTTTCTTTTTAATATCATTTGTTGGCTTAAAACTTCTTGGAGAAAGAAAACTGTAGAAAAGCAGCTTTTAAAATTATTGCCTAATAACTTGTATTTAATTCAGATCATGCCTTATTGTGGTATATATTTAACATTCCAAACACCATATTTTCCATTATGAGATGACATCAATGATTTTTGTAGTTTAAAAAAATGTGTTTCATGACTTTATTTGTGCGGTTTATTCAAAGGGTGGTTTTCCTTATGAAATCATGTAAGTAGGAACCATCTGGAAAGGTTACTGTGGAAACAGCAGGGCCTGGCGGGTGGGGCTAGAGAGCAAGAGATGCCATGACAACCTTTTTCGGGTTTCCCAGGAAACATGGTTGCTATGGGAACTGCATCAGTCAGGTCCGAATTAGTAACTTCCGCTGGAAGGGGTGTCTGCCACTCTAATCTTCTTGTGATACTGCAGAAGCTTATCTTTCAGATGCATTAGGAGTTGTTTTTTTTGTTTTTGTTTTTTTCCTCAGCAGCACTGAAAACATCTGTTTCTGGACTTTGATAGATGTTGACTGGGACATATCACACAGAACTTCACAGGAATCTATTAGTTTAATACTTTCAAAATGCTTAGCAAGCCCTGAAGAGTTAAACTAATTAGTCAGAAGATGACATCTTGGGCATTTCCCTTTATTCAAAGTTGTAGAGACCCTTAAAATTCCAGGAGAGGGGATTCAAATAGAAAGTTCAGTCAAAACCAAATAAACTTATGGTGGGTTTACAAATCATTGTTCCAGTTAGACTTTTCTTCCACATATCCACAGGGTAGGCAATTGAACTAAATATTCAGTAAATAATGCTGAAGGGTCCATCAAACTGAAGCATCACTTAAGAATCCGTGTGCTTTACTTAGTAAAGAAATAAAGAGCCTTTTTAAAGTTTGCGGTTAAAGCATTAACGTTAACTGTTCTTTAGTTTCATTTCCTCCCAGGATGTATTTTTTTTTTAATAGGGTGTGTACTAGAAATCAAGTTTAATGTAAGTTTGTTGTTCATAATGTCAAGAGAGAGGGAGGGGGAAAAGGAGAGCTGAAAGAATGCAGCCCACTTGCAAAACAGGCACCTGTTTCAGTATGAAGCAGTAGGGACAGGGAGAATGAAGTGTGCTTCCCACTTCCTTATGTCCTTTCCTTGATGAATGGTCTGGAAATGTATAAAACGAAGGCATACACAGACCAAGGGGGCACGTTCCACACAATACTGAGAGCACGGTATGTCACTTGTATCATATATTAAACATCGGTGAATATCTTTTTGATGTTGACACAGGAGTTGGGATTATTGTTCGTGGTGCAGGTGGCAGTGGAATTGCCCGTTTTAAAAGGGGTCTGGGGGAAAGCGCTATGGTTCATACCCCCCTCTTCGATTACCATATACTCCGACTTACTCAGAGTCGAGTTACTCCTTGCTTTTCGGAGCTCCTCAGCCGAAGAAGAGAGGTGCTGGCAACTTCCCACGTGCATGTACTGGGCTTGCTCTTCCCCTTCTGTCTCCCGGTGGTAAAAGTAATTGAAGTTGGAAACAATCACAGGAACTGGCAATGCAATGGTCAAGACACCAGCGATGGCACAGAGAGATCCCACAATCTTGCCTCCTATGGTCACTGGGTGCATATCACCGTAACCTACTGTTGTCATGGTTACCACTGCCCACCAGAAGGCATCCGGGATACTGCTAAAACCTGACGTGGGGTCGTCTGCCTCGGCAAAGTAGACCGCGCTGGAGAAAAGGATGACCCCAATAAAGAGGAAAAAGATAAGTAACCCCAACTCCCGCATGGAAGCCTTCAGCGTTTGTCCGAGAATCTGCAGCCCCTTGGAGTGGCGGGAGAGCTTGAAGATGCGAAAGACCCTCACCAGGCGGATGACCCTCAGGATGGCCAGGGACATGGCCTGCTGTCCGTTGCCCTGTCGCTCAGCCAGCTCGGTGCCCAGAGTGATGAAATAAGGGATGATGGCCACGATGTCTATCAGGTTCATGATATTTCGCGAGAAGGTGGCTTTGCTGGGGCAAGCGAAGAACCGCACCAGCAGCTCAAAGGAGAACCAGATGATGCACAGGGTCTCCACCACGAAGAAGGGATCCGAGAAGCTGGAGGCTCCGGCGGGGGCCCCCGACGTGCTGTTGCTGGCTGTCTCGAACGCGTCCTGCGACAGCGAGGCTGGGTAGTCCTTCTCATCGCGGAACTCGGGTAGCGTCTCCAGGCAGAAGATAACAATGGAGATGAGGATGACGAGCACGGACACGATGGCGATGCCCCGGGCCGGCCCGGAGCTCTCGGGGTACTCGAAGAGCAGCCACACCTGGCGCTGGAAGTCGCGGCGGGGCAGGGGCCGCTCCTCTTCCCGCAGGAAGCCCTCGTCCTCGCGGAACTTCTCCATGGCTTCCTCGCCCAGCTGGTAGAAGCGGATCTCCTCGGAGAAGATGTCGATGGGCACGTTGACGGGCCGGCGGATGCGGCCCCCAGACTGATAGTAGTAGAGGATGGCGTCGAAGCTGGGCCGGTTGCGGTCGAAGAAGTACTCATTGCGGAGCGGGTCGAAGTACCTCATGCGCCGCTTGGGGTCGCCCAGCAGCGTCTCCGGGAACTGGCAGAGGGTCTTGAGCTGCGTCTCGAAGCGCAGCCCGGAGATGTTGATGACCACGCGCTCCCCGCAGCAGTCCTGCTCGCCGGCGGCCGGCAGCGCGGGCGGCAGCGGCTCGTAGCGGTCGCAGCCGCCGCCGCCACAGCCGCCCTGAGGCGCGCCCCCGCCGCCGTCGGCCGCCTCCGGCTCCGGCAGGTGGTCCGCGGGCACCACGGTCATGTCGGGCGGCAGCTCCGGGCCTGCGGCGGGCTCGGCGTAGCCGGGGTTCAGCAGGTTGTCGGCGCCGCCGCCGTTCGCTGGGTGCTGCGGCGGGTAGGCGCGGTGAGGGGCGGAGGGCGGCAGCGGCGAGCGCAGGAGGCTGAGGTGCTCGTCCATGTGGCGGGGACTAGGCGGCTGCAGGGCCGCGTCGCTCCCCCTCGCGCTCCCCGCCCCTTCGTCGCCTCCGCCCCTGAGCCGAGCCCGCTGCCTGTTGCTGCCGCCGCCGCGAGGCTCTGTCTGCGTCTGGCGCGCTCCGCCAGGCTCTTCCACAGAGACGCCTCCTCAGCCCTCCTCCTCGTTCCCCTCCGCCCCCTCCCCCGCGGGGCGCGCGCCCGCCCCTCCGCGTCCCCTCAGCATTCCCGCCCACCGCACGGGCGCGCGCCCCTCTCTGCGGGGAGTCGCCGGGCCTGCCCCTCACAGCCGCCTTCCTGGCCTCTGTGTCCCCGGAGCCGTCTCATTTTGCCCTCGGCGGCCCCCTGGAATTCCTGCCCTGCTGAGCTGGCGCGGGCCCCTGGGCTCGGCCCGCTTCTGGTCGGCGCCCCTCTCCTCCAGCCATCGTGGCCGCGTCCCAGTCGCCGGGCTTCTCGACCCGCGCGGGGCCCCACACCTCGGCCCGCGCGCCAGGCGCGCTCTAGCCGCGGCCCTGCGAGCGCCGGCCTCCGGGCCTCCGGGCCTCCGCACTCCACTGGGCCCCCCGGGGTAGGCAGGTTCCGCGGGGCGGGGGTAGCAGGAAGCGGAGGCAGGTGAAGAGCGAGGACGAAGAGGGGCTCCCGGCCGGCGCCTGCGATTGCTGCGGAGCGGGGCGCGGCAGGCCAGGTGGGCGCCCAGGACAAGAAGGAGGCGAGCCTGGTGCCAGCGTCCTGGCTCCCTTGAAGATAGGGGGCCGCCAAGACCTGAGGTGGCGGTGATGCGGGTCTCTAAATATTTAAATTTAGCTCTGGCTTGGATGAGAAGCTCAACTAAGCAATGGGTGCTGATGGGTTTCACATCCGGGGTCTGAAGAAAATGCGTTGTTAAAAGCGTTCGGAGACCTGGCTCTTTTAGCGAATGGTCAAGCTGATTTTCGTAGCTGAGATTTCAGCCACTGGAAAGAATCGAGGACCAAGTCTCTGGCTGGGATTAAGGCCTGGTGTTTACGGCACACAGAGATTTCCTGTGGGTGGGAAAATAAGAGGGAAATGGAAAAGGAAGTTCACCACGTCTAATTTGTGTGATTAGAAGGTTCGACTTTATGACTTAAGTCAGCCATGAGGAGGGATGGGAGCAGGACCTGTCCCTAGACTCTCTGCTTAGTATTTCAGTCCTGCCCTTGTGGCGGGGATGTGCCCCACTCTGGCTGTTAAACTGGGAGAACACTGATTCAGCAGCTCATACCTCTGTTGCTTGATTTGGGCCCAGAGATAACTTACATTTATCCCCTTTGAACTTAAACTATTTCTCCAAATTGTTGTGGTCACTTTGGACACAGTTTCTGTTTCCAGAAATTTTAGCAATCTGATATAACTCAACCCTAGGATTGAAAAAGTCTGTTTTTTATTGTGTCATTCAAATCATTTACAAAAGAGGAATTATTGTCTAGACAACTCACACCCATCCAAAGTTAGCTGCCAATTCAATTTGAAGTAAGTGATTTGTGTTCATTACTTCCCACCACCACTCCCAGCCATGAGGTTCCCCAGGGCAGAGACTAGGCCTTACCCAATTTATATTCCTAGCAACCAGCAAAATGCTGTGTAAATAGTGGAAACTCAGTATGTATTTGTTGAATTGAGTTTCCCCACAAGTGGCTCTTTGCATTTCTATCTGCTTTAGAATGTCAACATTTCTTCTTTTTGAGCCGAGGATCCTCCTGGGGTTCCTAGGATGAGTGAGGGGAAACTGAGCTCACAATAGTGTACATACATTGCTCAGTTATTCCACAGGGTCTCTGCCTCTGGCTTGTCTGGGCACAGCACACACACATGTTCCTTATTGTCCCTTCATCTTCCATCTCACCTCTAGGTCAGTACCAGGCACCATTGTGAGATGGTAAAACTGGGTCACCAGGTAAAACACTGTCTCATGAAACTCCAGAATACTGTTTTGTGTGACAGCCACTTCATTATTTTACATATATTTTTCGAGCTGGTGATTAGGGTGGCAGTATAATCAATCATTGATATATTTAAATCTTGGAATGAGATAGACTACTTTGCTGCCAGGATAGCTCAGAGAAAGGCAAAGACCCTATTTTTAAAGACCAAATGTTTCATGCACTTTTATGTCTGACTTAGAAAGTGATTTATTCCTCCTTTTTCAGGAATTAGTACTGAAATTAATATTAATCAATGGCTAGGAAGACTATAGCAGCGGATGGTCCTGTGATAAATGGTCACAAGCTTCTCCCTGCTGTGAAGTATCTCTACTTCAGAAATGGCTATTTCCATTCCTTTCATATATTTGCCTGGTCTGTAAGACTCTGATTATAAGCTTCCTAGGACAGTCCTTACTTTCTATTTGAGGCCCAGAGAAGTTTTGCAATTTGTTCAAGCTCACATAGCTGGTTAGTGGCAGAGCTGGGCCTAAAATCTTGGACTATTTTCAAATCCAATGTTTGCTTTACTGTATCACACTGTGCAACTCTTATGCTGATCACTGGGAGTACTTAATAAATACTAGATTTCTAACAGCAGCCTATTTGCTTCTGATTGCTGACTAGTTCACTTCAATTCATATTTATTTTAACTGAAAACCACTGCCTTCTGATGGATAGTTTATTGTCTGTAGGAAATGAGTTGGTGGGCACATTCCAGCCCTGTTGGACAGCAGAACCCATCACGACAAATCAATGTCAAAAATGGCACTTCAGGAGGAACACATACCATTTATTTGGTACTCCCCAGCGGAGTAGCTCAAAGTGACTTGAAAATGTCTCATTAATCCTCATGACACCCCTGTGAGATAATAATAATATTATTATAATGTTTAAACACGTCAAATGTGGCAAAGCCCACAGCTTCTCCAAGCATGTGCAGGATTTCTTCATATTTCAGTTTTCAACATTAGAGCCTGAGTAAAACCATCAGGTTTTCAAACAGTAAGGGTAAATCTTGGTCTTTGGTCTTTCTATGTTGCTCTAGGCATAGCTTGCGTTTCTTACTGACCACAGCAATACTAGAAATAGCTCACCAGTTGTTTGCCAGATGGTAAAAAGCATCTGGGATTAGTCCAGAAGTGTTTGAGGGTGGCCCAAGGCAGGCCTAGAGATCCTAATCCACAATTGTAGACAAATAGGAGAAAGCATCTACTATGTGCAAGGTATTGTTCTAATTACTGTGGGGGTATGAAGTTTAAACATAGACCTTGCCCTCAGTGGGCTTACACAGAGTTGAGAAGATAGGAGATAAATCCCTGAAAATTTTTACAATGCTATTACTTAACGATGTATGACAATAGTTCCGGAAATGTTGCAAGACACCTTGTGATTATTCTGTCTGTTCTAGTCAAGGTGGCTGTCTGACTGTTTCTCAGTCATACAAAGCTAGTTCCTAGATCAGGGTCTTTGTACTTACTCTTCCCTCTGCCTGAAGCATTCTTTCTCCAGATTTTCACGTGGCTCTATTTCTTTTAGGTCTCCAGTCAAAATGTTATAATGCTTCATCCAAGTTGCCTTCCCTGACCACAGCCACCTGATTTCAAATAATTCTCCCCGCCCCCCCACCCAACACTTGGTCATTTTATAACCTCTTACCTGCTTTATTTTTTCTCATTGTATTTATTTACTTGCAATTATATTTTATATTTATTTGGGTACTTGCTTATTGACTGTCTCCTGTACTAAAACATAAACTCTCTGATGTCAGGGTTTTGACTTTTTCACTTCTGTATGCCCCAAATCTAGAATAGTACCTGGCATGTAGTAAATGCGTAATGTGTTAATATATTGAATAGAAGAAAGAAAAGGTGCAGAATGAACACACAAGGAATATTAAGGTACACTTCTTTTTGTGAGTAGAGGCGTTATTTGTGAGTAGAGGCGTTATTTTGAAGAGTCCTGTTCTATTTTATAGAAGCAGCTGGGCTGTGCAGATATGTAAGGATTGTTTTTTAAGTGCCACTTCCTCCCTTTTTCTCTACCTTCTCTTCTCCCCACCAGCCTGAATGAGTCTATCCTGCACTCCAGAATTATACTTTTAACTTCTCCCTTGATATTCTTCCTGCGGATACCCAAACTTAATAACACTGAACTCATTATCTTTCTCCCCAAACTTGCTTTTCTTCCTGTTTTTCTTATTTTGTGCTAGAATGCAGAGTCACCCCTGCATCCCTCCCCTGCCTCCACACCCAGTCGTCACTAAGTGCTTTCCATTCCCCCTCCAAATCCATCTCAGTTCTGTTTGTACCTCTCCATTCTCATTGCCACTGTCCCAGTTCAGGCTGCCATGATAGTTTCGTAACAGGCTCCCTGCTTTCAGTCTCTCTTTTATGTATTTCATCCTCTAGGTTGTAGCTGAGTTATTTTTGTAAAACTTGGATTTGATCACATTGCTCTTCAGTACTGCCCTGTTGTCAAACCCTGGCCCTGGCCTGTCATTCTGGCAGCATCTCCACACCACTTGGTCCCAGGACAGGTCATCCACTTACACACTGCTAAGCTTTTGCTCATACTAGCTGCTGGTGCTCTGGCTTGCTGGATATTCCTTCCACCTTTTTCACACTAGTGAATTAAATCTTCAAATCCCTAAAGGTCACTTCTTTTGAGACCCTCATCCTCCCTGTAAGCCATGATTCAAGAAAACTCAAAAAAATTGATTATAAAGGAATTCAGTGATACTCTTTCTCATCAGAGCTCCTATAGCATTTTGTTTATAGACCCATTGGAGAGCTTTATTGTACTATATTTAGGTGTATATGATATGATCTGTCTCCCTATGAGAATATGAACTCTGTAATGCTAATAGCTAACTTGTTAAGCAGTGAATAATACACAGTACTAAGCCAGGCCTGGTGCTAAGCATTTTATACGCAGTAACCTCCAACAGCCCTTTAAGTAAGGTAATAGTACCGTTACACTATTCCACAGATGGAGAAACTGAGTGCAGGGTAGTAAAGTCACTAGTGCAAGATCATGCAGCCAGGAAATAGTAAAACCAGGATTCAAACTGAGAAGTTCACATTCTCAAGCCCTACTGTAGGCTACCTCTGAGAGGATCAGAGGCCTTACCTTATTCATATTGGTATTTCCAGTCTTCAATATTGTGTTGCTATATAATAAATGCTTTTCAAATAGTATAATAGAATAAAAACAATTATGAAGCATGAATACTTATTTACTAAAAAACTGATAGGCAGATTATGATGAAGAAATTCGTGCTGTTTCTCAATACAAAGGTTATGAATGGGCTCTCCCAAATTTGTACCATTTTTAAGAAGAAAGATTCTAGATAAAGAGAGGAAGTTATTCTAGAAGTAAATGCAGATACAGGTCCTCACTGGAGCTAAGATGGCTCTCTAGTGTTGCTGTGTCCTCAGAATGACCCAGCGGTCTAAGTCTGTATTCTCACATGGGAGAGTGATTTCCAGAAAAACATTTCTATTCAGGGAAGACTGGAATTCTATCAGCAAGTATGGCCACCAAAGAGTTAAAAGCATTGTGTTAGACCAAGCATTTAAGTAAGCCTGAAGCTTTCTTGTTGAGCTTCTGTGTATAAGAGAAACCAATCAGACACGGAAACACCTGCATGGCCTTTTCTGGTTGTGGTTAGTTTATTGAAAAAGGAGGCACAGTCACATCTCTAATCATAGATGAGATGTGCAATTAATGAGGAGATAAGCTGTAAAGCCCCTGGTATGTACCAATTATTTGTTTGCAGATGGGAATCTTCTTAACATTTGTAGAAACAATAGAATGGCTTTAGAGCACTAGAAAACATACTAACTCTCTTTTAGCAAGCTGTACATTACAAATAATACTTTCACCATGGTTTTGCTCAAAGTAGATTTGACCAAGAATGTTATAAAATATCTAGAAAATTCCTTTAATTTATTTCATTTCCTTCTTGTTCAAAGTATCTCATAATACTTTCTTGTGAGGCTATGTGTGAGCCACAATAAAATTAATTTGAAGAGCTAAAAGCGATTATTTTAGTTACATGATTGAGTTGACATTAATGTGAACTATTGAACATGAGAGCACACGAAACTGCAAAGCTTTCACAAACACTATGGGAAACTACTGAAACACTGTTAAGATCAAGGATAATTTTTTTTGCAATGCTATCCTTCAGAAATGATCAAGGATAAATTTTGATTGAGGTTTTTGTATTGCCATCTGGTGAAAACCAAAACATATCTTATTAATCCACAAACATAATATTGCAGTGTTATTACTTTGTCATTAGGTTTTGCAATTATGTTGACAAAGCAATTCAAGAACATGTCTGTAAAACAACATTACAATTTTATTGAGTTTTCATTACAATGGTAATAATGTTAATGAAAGTGTATAAAGGCCCATAATGATCCAACTAATACTGGGTATAATAATGACAAAAGAATATCAATGCAATTCTTTGGGGATTTTACCATACCTGAGATACAATGCAATGGATACATTACTTGGTTATAAAATGGATACAAATTAAATTAAGCCATGGTGTGATGTGTCAGTCTCCGCCTGACCCAGGCATAGCTGTAAGTATCGAAAGTTTTCATTTATAGGCTCAGGACAACTCAGTCTAAAGCCAATTATAAATTATCTTGTGGGAATATATTAAGAAATCTCATCCTTATCTCTACCCATGGCACTGAGTCTAGAATCTTTCTTGCCACCCTAAGCTCAGTGTGCCTGAGGTGGGCCCTCCTTTTGCCTATAAAACTTCAGCCTGGTTTTGAACCCTTGGAATATTTTGCATAACAATAAGACTAAGCCTGTTATTCTGTTAGCTTGTTACTGTTCTCTCCAGTTTCTCCATTGAGACTGAAGCCCCATCCTAAAACCCCAACTGGCTTGTTTGAGATTCCATTTTTCTTTTCAGTCTTTAATAGGCTCCCGAAAGGCTGAACCCTGCCATGGGCTGGAGTCCTTATTTATGTCAGATAGGTCTCTTGGAGCTACACAGCTTCCGCCACCCACCTGACTCCAGTATTGCCATGGCCATGACCATTCCTTGGGCTTGTATCCTCCACTGGCTTGGACCCCATGGGTGATGAGGCTTTCCCAAGTTGCACCCAAATTTTATTCTTCCACTTAGAATTTTATGATTTGAGAAGCCAGCCACCATCCTTGAGGACCTATCCTAAAGCTGAATTTATTCTCCTAGCATCAAATCTCACCATTGCCGGCTTTCCTCCAGATACTTACCACCCCACTGAGGGCTTAACATGCCTCATGACTGAGTTACACAGGTTGACATGCACAGCTAGAAATGCTAAGCCAATTTAACTGAGGTCCATTGTTTATATAGTCATTTAAGTGAACTATATAATGAATGAGATATATGCCAGTTATAAAGATAAATTGTCTTGATTTCCCACCCCATCACACTCCATGTGAATCCACCTGTAGGATGCCAGCCTCAACATACATGTGAACAGAACTTCGCCAAATGATTTATGGTAAAGATTAGCTTTCAGGGAAAACCTCCTGTTTGAGTATGTTTACTCATTACATTATTTAGGACAAGCTAATGTTAAGATGTGCTGTAGTATAGCAGAAAAGATTCTAGCCTTGGATGCAAACTACAGTAGTGCCTTCTTTATCCACGGAGAATACGTTGCAAGACCCCTAGTGAATGTCCGAACTGCAGATAGTACCGAATCCAATTGCCATCAGTTGGAACACATTTCTGTTCATGTCTTCCACCCACAAACTTAATGCCTTTTCCATCTTAACTAAGCACTTGCCACACATTGTGGCCATAACTTTTGCAGTTTGAGGTGTGACAGCAAAATTAGCATAAATTTCTTTTTCCTTCATCACAATTTCACAGATATAAGATTCGTTCTTACCGAATCTTGTTTAGCAACCTCAGCATATGATTTTTTTTTCTTTCCTTATTAAGCTGAGAACTTTTACTTTTTCAGTTAAAGGAAGCACTTTATGGTTTCCCTTTGGCATAGCTGAATTGCTAGCATCACTACTCTTGCACTTTGAGGCCATTGTAAGTAAAATAAAGATTACTTAAACACATGCACTGCAGTACCTCAATAGAAGACCTGATAACCGAATGGCTGCTGAGTAACAGACTAAGTCGCTAACAAGTGGGTAGCGCAGACAGCATGGATACATTGGACGAAGCAGGGATTCACATTCCCGGACGGACAGAGTGGGATGGCGCGAGATTTCGTCATGCTACCCAGAATGGCATGCAATTTAAAACTTATAGAGTGCTTATTTCTGAAATTTTCCATTTCATATTTTTGGGCCACAATTGGCCAAGAATAACTGAAACTATAGAAAGCAAAACCACAGATAATGGGGACTACTGTATGTGGAGTTAAAGTGACATTGAGAAATCCATTTTACCTGTCTCTGTCTCAATTTCCCACCTAAAAAACAAAGAAAATAATATCTAAACCACAAGCTATGAGAGTTAAATGCGATTATATAGGGCAAAATATTCAATTCCTCAGCTGGCATAAAATAGGCATTCAAGAATTGCTTGCTCACTCATCCTTTCAATACAACATAAATGCATAATGGGAGGAGTTAAGATGCATTAGGACTTTCATATTTCTGACTGCAAAAGACCACATGCAATGTAATCCTTTCCTATTTGTTTTGTTTCAAAGAGGAACAGACCTCTCACTTATGGTTTTAATTAATATGTGGTCCAAGAGCACCCACACTCAGCAGGGCTTACAAAACTAGTCAGAAAACAAAGGATATACTTTAGAATCAGAACTCTGGCATTTCCTGGTTATTACTGTTACTATATCAAGATTTTCAAACCTAGGTCCTTAGCAGTTAGTAGGCATTCAAAAAATATTGATTGAAGTAAATTTTTTTTTTTTTAGATTATGTAGTCTATACATTCATTTTGCAGATGGAGTAACTATGGTGTCAAGATATTAAGTAATTTATATGCAAAGTCCAGCATTTAGTTAGTGGCAGAGTCAGGGTAGAGCTTAAAATTACTAATTTCCAGCCAAGTTAAATTGACTTCTGTTCCCACATTTTTTTGTTATTTATTCATCCATCTAGTGACCTCCTTCCCTTCCTCTCTCCATTGCTTCTTTCTTTCCTTTCCACAATACCTACACTGGCTATATGCTGGGAATCTAAAAGGAACAAGACACATCCCTGATTTTATACGAATGTGCTGGAGAAATCCCGCCTTAGCTGACCTGTCTGGACCCACCCTCAATTCTGACTACGCCTACCTGACTCTTTGTAATAGGTGACTTCTCTGTCTGGGTCTAGGGTTACTTTCCTTTTCCTTTCAGCCTTTTTACTTTTACAAGCCTTTTTTAGCTTCCTGATTTATTTGTCATTCTCTGGCCATAAAGCAGGATTTCTTATCTAGACTTCCCTTACTTTGGGCCCCTAAATCCTGGTGTAGTGTCCTGGACCTTAGGCAGAGCTTGAAATTCTATCCTTTTGGTGACTCTACAGGTTGCCCCCTGCTGGAAAGTGCATGTCAACCTCTGCCTTCCTCAGCCTCTACATGTAGAGACATTTGACAGGATCAATGCTACGTGATTCTTGAACCCAGCAGCAGCCTCAACTATACCAGCTTAATGGGACTTAGAGTCAGTCATAAACCCCAATTCCAATATGCTGATGTGAGCCTTAAGGTAGCTACCTGTCTAGTACCATCTGTTCTCCTACTAGCCCAGTTCTTAAGTCTTGAGTTTTCCCTCATTTTCCTTTTGTTAAAACTGACTACCTCCCTACCAGCTGCTACCGGTCTCCCGCTTCCTGGGAGACTGGCCCTGTTCCTTGTATCACCAACTGCTGCCTGAATCCTGCTCCTCAAGGGCTACACTCCTGAGATCATGGTCCCATTGCCCAGCCAATGCCAAGCTGTCTGATGTCCATGGCTGCACCAAGCCTGGTGTGGACAAGAGTGACCATTCTTCACACATGAATGTGGCTGATCCCCCTTCCTCTGCTGTCTTGTTGAGAAAATGCCCCTTCAGGTTAGACCCTACCAGGACTACATGCTTCTGAGATGGGCACAGGGAACATCACTTTCCTGTACTTAGTAGAACAAAATGGCAAAATCTGGAAGCAGAATTCACTCCCTAAATGTCAACATCTAAGAGATGTAGGAACTGAATGTGCTGTGCTAATGCATATTATTAATGGATATAAGTGCCCCTCTGTGTCCAGATACCACTGGCTGCATAGCTTTGGGAGATAATGCATTGCTAAGTACTCATGACACCCCATTGCAAGGTTGATTTCTAAGCAAATGGGCTGAAACTCAATTATCCCTAATTCTTAAGCACAAGGGCTCTGGTCCCATCTCAGCATGAAGAATGGAATCAAAGGTGTGCCAACTAAAGAGAATATTCCAGATGCTCACACTGAAATATGTAATCTGAGAGTGTTTTGAGTGCATTGGAGTACTTTAGTGCTTCAGAAATGGTCCAGCTACAGTATCAATCCTGGATATTGAGAAACTAATAAGCAAACAGCTCTTACTTTTTATAATGCTGTCTGCCTGAGTCAGAAGAAATGATTAGAATACTGGAATACTCCCTTGTGGCCAGATGTTACTAACTCCTGATAGACTTTGGAGGTCAAAAAACATTCTTAACTATATGTCACATAAAATCTATTATAAATGAAATATTCTGCACCCATTTTCCTAAAATAATAAACATGAAACAGAAAATTGATTGCGTGACCATGAAATATGGTACGTTCATTTTGCCAGGTTTTTAAAAAATTCACTTGGTGAATGATTTCTTGGTTTAATAAAGCAACATGCTTAGGAAACTCCAAAATAGATTGCTTTTATAATCTCTCTGTTTAGATTGTTGGGACAGGGCCATGGCTTTTTCATGATTACTTTCCTCAGTGTCTTATATATAGTGCTTTGTACATAGCAGGCCTCTGTAGATATTAATTGAACATTTAACAAATGCTTCATTTCCTGTACTGACCAAAGGAGCCAACTCACTGATAAATTTTAGCATAACTTTTTGCTACCTGAATGCAGTCTTGGTCATAGTCTGCAACTATTTATGTCATTTCCTCCTATTTTAACATATTTATAATTTGTATTACATCCTAGGTCTATGAAATTTCTGAGACAGAGTATAATGTTCAAGGTTAATGCTTCTTTTGCACTCGAATTTAACCTTTAGGAAAATAAGATAATGGATTTCAAACTTACATTTCAATGTGATGATAATATAGAGACAGATTGATATATATTTTTAATCATTTTCCCTACAGCTTCATCTCTACCTATCCTTCCCCAAAGCTTGCTTCATAGCTGCTTTAGTGGATATTTACTAATTTAGATGCAGCTTCTATGTAGTATTGGGTTTGTATAAATGCAGTAAAATCCATAACACTCCTGTATAATACAGGGAAGAGACAAGCAGGATCCTTCTGCTCTGGGGCTGGAATATAAAGTAGTTTTAGTTGCTAAGACAGATTAATTCTTTAGAGTCAGAAAACAATCTTTAACCCCAGTCAGCCCAGTTTCTTCCAAATAACTGAGAAGATAAATGCATCATTCTTCGAGGACAGAAGACATGCTGGAAATCAGGTAATTTAATTTTAAATATGAAATATATCTAATTGATTTGCAATACTGTCCCTGGTGTACTGCCCATTGAAGATGCACTCTTCTGAAGTTTCTGGATCTGTGACATCAGCTAGAAAAACATCATCTGCCACCTCTGCTTGGGGGACAAAAAAACATAGAAAAAGCATGAAGGACCATGCACAATGGCACAACTCCTGTAGGCTGTTGCACTTTATTAGCCAGAGACTAGCAACACACAACATATTATGGGGCTGATCTTGTCCTCAGCTACATCATCAGCTAGTGTGTGTGAATCACCCAACCCTTAATGGGAACCCTCATATACAGTTAAGGACAGAATCTAGATTAGGAAGTGAGCAGGCCAAAGAGGCTGCCTCTGGCAGGAGATAAACATGTTCTTTTAGCTCATCTTTATCTGGGTAATGAAGTAATATTACTAAGTAGTGATTTCCTTTCTTCTTGTGGTCGGATTTTTTTCATTTCTTTTTTCCTTTAGAACTGCATTAAATTGCAGTAATGAAACTCCAATTTTTAATATTATAATAATCCTCATTGCTGTTAGTGATTTTTAAGCTCATTACTATAAAATTTCTGTATGATAATTTAAAGATGTGCAGGAGATTTAAAAATCCTGATTAAATATTTCCAGTTCTTACTCACATAAATTTGTACAGCTTAAAAGTATTAATATGATAAATGCTAAGAATAGGAACATTCACAGTAACTATGTTGAACCATTTTAAATTGCTGTATTTATCTGATTTATTTTCTTGAATATTGCCTCTGGGCCCAAAAACAGGCTATTGGAGAGTTCTGCTTTGTATAAAGGATGTCAGAAATAATTTTGGCTAGCTACATGAGAACCAATTTATATGTCTATTACACATCTACCAAGTATTTACCATAACATATCAAAATAAAACAGATTGTGAGAATAGGTAATTTGTTATAAAAACAAAAATACTGTAAATTAAATTAATTAATTTAATGGTAATTTAAAATGTATTGCTTATTGTGTCTCCTAAGAATTGGGCATCTAGCAAAAAGTACTAATACATTTCAGCATTTTTATATATTTTTTCATTTAAAAGTTGTGATGATGGCTTATGCGAATATTCCCCCTTTTTTTTTTTTTTTTTGAGACAGAGTCTCACTCTTTTTGCCCAGGCTAGAGTGAATGCCGTGGCGTCAGCCTAGCTCACAGCAAACTCACATTCCTGGGCTCAAGCAATCCTTCTGCCTCAGCCTCCTGAGTAGCTGGGACTACAGGCATGCGCCACCATGCCCGGCTAATTTTTTTCTATATATTTTTAGTTGTCCGATTAATTTCTTTCTATTTTTAGTACAGACGGGGGTCTCGCTCTTGCTCAGGCTGGTTTCGAACTCCTGAGCTCAAACAATCCGCCCACCTCGGCCTCCCAGAGAGCTAGGATTACAGACGTGAGCCACCGCGCCCGGCCCGAATATTCCCTTTTTGATACAGATCGAGGTTCTATCCTATAAAAGGGAAAACTGACCCGAACATTAGAGCTACCTTTGGAGTGATGCCGGTTTAACTCAATTCTTCAACTAATTGTTTAAAATGTAAAGGATTAGAGATAATATACATAAAACACCAAAGCATCTCATTGATGTAAAACTGTCTATACATATATATGTAGGTATATATAATTATTTATAATATATATGCCTACCTATACACATACACACTCTTTTAAAAAGATTATTACTAATATCAGTATATATATTTACATATAACATATATACATGTCTATATATTTGTACTCTTTAAAAAAGATGATTACTAATAATAGCAGTAATAATTATTGTATTCTGGAACTCTTAAAGGGTTTTAATACGTGGGTCCTGTTGCCAAATATATTTATAGTGTTCTCTTTTTAGCATAAACCTTTCCTAATGATTTGACAAGTGTCTGACCTTCTGCCCTGATCCCAGAGCAGTGCAGAGAGAGTCAGTTGCTGAGCATTGAACAGGGTGTGTCGAGCCACCTCTGTGCTAGAGACAACTAGCTTCAGTTTGATGCTTCTTAGTTTTCATGTTTGCTCTATTCCTGATGCCAGAGTACCACCTTTATTTTTTTTACATGTGTGTTTGTGACATTTCTACTTGGGGGAGTTCCTGTCTAATAAACTCCATTTCATGAGTTTTTACATCATGTGGCGTGAAGTTTGGACTAAAGGGCACATCTGTATATGCTCCAGTACATTTGCTCATGGCTGCCTTCTGCAGTATTTTCAGACCCATCTTTATATTATAGCACTATCGATTCATCCTCATATAGGCAACCAGGACTATGTGCTAGAGAACTCTCTTAGCAACATCATCACCTCCAATTGTGTTCCTTTTTACAAGTCCAAATTCCCTAGGCAATTTTAAAATTGTCTTCTTTTTAAAAAGTTTTTCTTTTTCTTTTTAAAAATACAGAAAACTGTAAAAAAAAAAAGTCTCTGAAATTTTCATTGCTAATTCCATAACATACTCTAGTTTTACTAAGTAATGTAAATTGCTTAAAACAAAATATAGAGTTTCCTGTTCACAAATTTGCCTAATATAATGTAGTAAGATAATATATCCTTCTCTTAGTTAATGCTTATGTCCTTGCTGTTGGCAAATATTATTTTATTAGATACCCTCTAATCCCAAGCTTTTATAGTCTGAAATCTACCTAGTGTATGTGCAGGAAGTCTGGAGGAGCTTTGGGTTATTAGGAAGAACTCAGGACTCTTAAGTCTAGAGACACAGATTTGAATTCTAAGTCCCTGGGTCCTTAAGTCTCTCTGGGCCTTCAATTTCCTGATCTATGATAACAGGATGACAATAAACAGTTTACACAGTGATTGTGAGAATTAAATGAAATAAAATACTTTGAGTACCTAGCAGTGGGCCTGGTATATATTTATACATGACATATTCTAAAAATGTTTGCCAAGTTTTGCTGGGAGTGAAAAATTGGTGCTCAGCATCACCTCTCACTTGAGTGGATGAACTGGCCATTGGACAGAGACAGCTGCGTGTCAGTAGTTGGCCCTGGATATGTTTAATTTAATTTGAATGTAAATAACGAGTGCCCACACAGCACTTTGTCCGTTACTCAGATCTTTATGCTGGTCTGTGTTAACTTTCGCAGTGGCATCTCTGACTGCCCAGCTTTCTGGATTTGTTGAGCTAAACGGGTTTGTTCACATCCAGTTCCACCGGGGTTGAAGAGCCCCCTAAAGGGCCAGAACTGACAGAGAAAACTTTTCATCCTCTCTGAGGTTACCTTCACTTAAAGGATGCTGGCTGCTGATAAGTATCCTATCAGGAGGGGAACAAGAAAAATGATTTGACACTTAGGGCCTGTCTTGAAAGATGAGATTCACATATCAGCCAACCAGATGAAGAGAATCATTGAGCTCAGAAATGAGATCTCAGCACACTGGAGCTCAACTAATCTCTCCCTGCCAGCCCAGGGTTTGTGCCTACAAATTGCCCGTTTCAGTTACTTAGCCCTATATTTCCCAAAGATGGTGCGTTTCACATATTGACACCTGCAAAATAAAATCAACATTTGCCTTGCCCTCTTATCCCCTTGATTGGCTTGTGGCCACCTAAAAATGTTACAGACAGGGGAAGAGAGAAATAAATGAGGAATCAAAAGGGTCTAGCAGGGACAGCTTATGGGGAGAGTGCAAACACCAGTTTCAAAACAGTTGACTCATTGCCAGGGAACTCAGATTGACAAGTGTGATACACTGTTGAGATTCTCAGTGGCAACCGTTGCCAGTTTAGCAAAAGAGCAGTGTTTCTGGAGCCAGATTTGGAGAGCAGATTTTGTGGAAAATCTAGGATTCTGCTGCCTCCCAGGACTGGTTCTAATTTTGTTTTTGGGCCGTCCTCAATGCTCCCATCTCTCACGCAGTTGTTCTATTTGGGGGCTTATTGTGGAGGAAGCCAGCTAATGCTACGTCCAGAAAGAGAGCGAGAGAGAAAAAGTCCAAATACATTTTTTCTTTGTTGAAACAGAAAAACAAACTCAGAATTATCTGGGTTTTATAAGTATGTTTCCAGCTGTCTTTAGTCACTGACAGAGCTCGGTAATCTGCTCGTCTCGGCCTTCTGAGAGCAGGGATTGCACCAACATTTTTTGGCTCACTTGTAAAAGTAAATCTCTGCGCAGCTCAGCACTGGCTCCCGGTCTTTCTCCCTCTTCAGTCTCTCCTCTAATTCCTGTGCCTTCTCAGGCTTCCTGGGGCTGATGCAGGCACAAAGGATGGACCAGGAGCCTGAGAGGAAGCAGCCTTCCGATACCCACTGACGTGCATCAGCAGGAGGGCTGGCAGTTGGAGAGTAGCTATGAGGGGCAGCACAACTATGCTCTCTGCAGGCCTGACTTTTCCCTCGGGCTTGGGCTGTAGCCCCTGTGAGCTTGTGCTGGGCCTTCCAGGTGTCCAGCTCTTATTCTTGGAACTCCTTTGCTGCTAAGACTCTTGAGGCCCTTCAGAGTGAGGGACATCAGGTGGCACGCCTGCTCCAGTCCTGATCTGGTCCTCGGGACTAGCAGGTTGTGCAGGTTGGCAGGCTGATTCGCCCACCTGAAGCCTTAGGATGCTCTGTTTCCTTCGACATGTGGGTAGGCACTAGGTCAGGCTCCAGGGTTCCCTATTCGCCTGTTCGAAGGTGTGAAGTGGTCCTGGTTCCACCCCAGTGCCAAAGGAAATCTTGCCCTCTTATAGGCAAGGGAAGTGGGACCCACCATTTGACCTAATGATGGCCATTGTCCGAGATGGTATTTTCCAGACTATCCTATCACTGTCTGAGTTACAGTAACAGAGCAGATGAATTCTCTCTGAATTCCCCATCTTTTCAAAGATCTAGGCCCTTTTCTGATTACGACATAATTCAGGGATTTATTCGGAATTTTCTTTCTCTCTCTATTTCTGGTGCCATGCGCACTTGGGCTTGGAGTTAGAATGGTAGCTGGGAATTAGGCCTTGACTGGGCTTTTCTTATTTTTAGCAGAGCACAGCTGGCTTTGTCTGAGTTTGGAGAGGGTGCTCCAAACCCAGAGAGGATGCTGCGGCTATCGCCATTAGAGAAGTGGTCAGGAGCTACAGCCACTGCAGTGTTCTCAGAATCCATGGGAGCCTTAGTGGGGCAAAACAGAGAGAAAGAAAAGGTCCTGGAGAGGTAGAATTGTCTTCTTTTCCAGCAAGGGTTTTCATCATATAGACCACAATTTCCCAGAGTTGCTGCAACTCACATAACTGCTTTGCAAACTCAACATCTGAATCTGGCTCATTTGAAGAAAAAGTCTATGAGAATAATTTACCATTACATTCTCTTTGTATTGTGTTTCATGACAGCCAGGCCTAGAGTTGTGATGAAAAGTATATAAAATTACAGGTCATAATAGTTATTTTGTTTTGTAAGTGCTTGACATGTAAGTTGTTACTGCATTTTATAGGTAAGGAAACTGAGCCTTAGGACTCATGGAAATACAGTGAGGAACATAGTAAGAACAAGGAGCATAAGGTATTATTATCCTTGGTTTTACCTATTGCTGTTTGAGGATGGCATAGAGAGAAACAGAGGCCACTATTTGGAGAGAGCCAGCTGATCTCTTGGGCCAGCCCTTGAAGGATAAGGACCCTATTTAGGCCATCACAGTCTAGGTCCATGGTTCTCAATGTTTGGCTTATATCAGAATTCGCTGTGGAACCTTAAAAAACAGAGAGATTCCTAGGTCCTATCCCAGACCTCCCAAATCAAAATCTCTAGGGGTGGGTCTTGGAAGCCAATATTTAAAAACGAAACAAAACAAAACCCACTTAGGCAGGTGATACTGTTGGGCAGCGAGTCTGGGAACCATCTAAGGCTTTGCCTTTCGTTTTGGCCTTGGGAATTTTATGCCAGAGGTAATAAGTTTTGTGGAGATGGACTCACATTAACACAATTATCATAAGTGACTAGTGTATGGATCAGAGTGACAACTGACAGTAACAATTATCACTGAGCACCAGGCTCTTATTAGTAAAAGGCCACGCTTTTCCTCAGGCTGCACGTAGCCAGGTGAGCAGGGACCCAGGGGCAAGGCAGGTGGATGATTTTGAGAGTCAGGGCCATCAACGTCATGAACTTGAGGCACCCACTCCCATCAGAAGAAGGTTCTTGCTGTACCAACAGAATTCTCATGTTCATGGGCTCAGATGCATCACCAGATTTTATCTCTGATCACCCCCTTTACTGGTACCTTAACCCCTATTCCCATTGTGAAGCTATGCATATATTAATATATTTAGATACAAAATGCAGCATAGTTGATTAGATTTACCCTTTTTTAGTCATCATAAAATCCACAATCTAAATGCCCATAGTTAGCAAGATTTTTAGAGAAACAGCCACTCTTATATTTGGCTTGTTACTGGGAAATTGGTACAATCTTTCTGAAGAGACTTTTGGCATGAAGTATTGACAGCTATAAGAATATTCTTTGGCACTATTAACAATACTGAAAATTGGAAGCAACCTCAATGTTCAAGAATAGGAGTAGATCAACTCATTACTGCATATGCACACATATAATGGAATGATATGTAGTCATAGTTTAAATAAAATTTAATTACATGGAATATACTCAAAATATATTGTTAAGTGAAAAAGGCATGTATGAATTCTTATGTGCGTGAAAGGAGATACACCACAATGTTAACGGAAATTTTCTCTGGATGGTTGGATTGTGAGTGATTTTAATTTTCTCTTTTTACTTATCAATATATCTATTTAGCTTTATCATAATTCATGTATAAATTTTATCATAAGAAAAAACCAAATAAGCATTATTATAGAAGTCACAATTCAGATGATTCTTTCTGATGTTTTATCTGTGTCATCATAACTATATTTTGGGTGGTCTTCAAATACAGCTTTGGGGTTGTGTTATTTCTATAAATGATGGCTGTCATCCATTATTGGTTGATCTGGACTAACTGCACTCACAGGAGTCATCTACTGTGACTGTGGAGTTTGTAGCTGTCAACTCCTGGTGGTGTATACACAATTTAGCTGCTGCGATAGGGACATTCGTTCAATAAATATCTTTTGAGGACTTTCTCCAGTGCAGATTATAAGGATACACGTTTGAACAATACATAGTTACTGCTTTAAAGGAGTCAGGTGGAGATAGAAAGTAATGTAAAATGAATCATAAATGGTTTACTAGAGATAGAACTGTGGGATCTCAGAAGAGGGAGCAACTAATTTTGACTGGGAAAGACAGAAATCTTAATAGAGGAGGCAACTTTTAAGGGGAGTCTTAAAGAATGAGTAGAAGTTTTCCAGGCCAGGGAGTGGGAAGGGCATTTCTAGGAAGAGCAAACAGCTTGTGCAGAGACACAAAGATGTGAAAAGGCACAGTGTGGAATGGTGAGAAGTTCAGTGTGGTTGGAGCTTGAGGAATTAGGGAGAAAGGAAAGGAAATGGGAGTGAAGTGATAAATTAATACCAGATAATAAAATGTCTTGTATGCCATGTTACAGGATTTTAATTTGATCTTTTGGGCAATGGAAAATGACAGTGGTTTGTAAACAGGAAAGACACATGACAGAATTATTTTTAAGGACATATCTTTGGCAAGGATGTGGAAAATGGAACAGATTAAGGTAGAGGACTGAGGCAGGGCAGAGAGTTAGGAAACTATTTTCATATTAAAGATGAGAGATAATAAGGGTCTGGTCTAAGTCAGTGGCCCTGGAAATTGAGAGAAAGGCTTGATTTGAGAGACCTCTAGTTAATAGAGAGAAAATGTCCCCATTCTGCTGTTGTGTATTGTAGTTCTTCATATATTTTCCATGCATTTTTAGAGATGTAAACCTCCACATTGAACATTTGCTCCGCCAACCCAAATTTGAATCAATGCATAAGCACCTGTGTTTGACAAAGCCCAGTGGATCCAAATCCAGTTTGCATTGAATGTGTCCCAAAAAATGAGTAATCGCTGCAGTGTACAAAACAAAACCACCCCCAACTCACATGTGTTTCTGTGATTCCTTAAGATGCCGGAAGAAGATGAAAACAGTTACCAGTGTTGGTTTTTAAGAAAATGTCAGATCCAAAACACTCAACCATATTCTCCCTCTGACTCAACATGCCTGTAGTTTTTAGCAAGGCACTTTTAGAAATTATATAATCCTTTTGGTTGAGACTTTGTTGTTAACTAATGAAAAAGATACAAGATTTGGATCCAGGCAGACCTACGTCTGTACTAATTCGTGATTTTGGATAAGTTACTTAATTTCTTGGTTTACTCATCTGTGAAATGGAGATTTTTTTTTACCCACTTTGCAAGGCTGTTGTAAGAATTACAGATAATGTATGTGAATCTTTTACATTCTTGGTCCACCAAAAAATATTTAAGAAGTAGCTTTTTATTTAAGGCCAATTTACTCTTTCATGAGCTTGTTCTGGGCAAACTATATCTGAAGGGTTATGTTCATTTCTATTTATGGAAGTTTAGGGAAGATCCTGATAAGCCAGATGCTTTAACAGCAAGATGATGAGGACAGCAGAGACTAGAAATGATTTTTTGATACTTCCTCTTCCTCATATTGAGAGCTATGTAAAATCATCCAATTTTCCTTTTTGTCTTGGTTGCCAGGAAATTCAGAGCCATATCTGATATTCAAATTCAGTAGCTGCATTAACCCTTTGGATTGATATATTTGCTTTATCCTTCTGTTTGTCATCTTAAATCACCTTTGGAAAGAGAAAGTGCATAAATAAATTCAGGAAATATAATAAAATGGTTTTTGCAAACTTGTAGAAGAAATTGAATGGATTTAACATGCAAAATAAAAGTCTAAAGGGGGAGTTAATATTGTATTCAAGTATTTGAAAAATTGTCATGTGGCAAAAAATGTAGACTTATTTACATTGCTTTAAACATCAAACACCTAAACAGTGGATGGAAGGTGCAGGAGAATTACTTAAGTGAAATAAAGGCAGGGAATTTTTATGACCACAAGAATGGAATAGAATTTCTATCAGGAAAATGAATTCTTCATCATTGGAAGAATTAAACTTACTATATAATTTTTTACAGAAATAGAAAAAACAATCCTATAATTCTTTTGGAACCACAAACGACTCCAAATAGTGAAAGCAATCTTGAGCAAGAAAAAAGCTGGAACCATCACACTTTCTGATTTCAAAATATATTACAAAGCCACAGTAATCAAAACAGTATGGTACTGGTACAAAAAACAGACATACGGACCAGTGGCACAGAATAGAGAGCCCAGAAATAAAACCATGCATCCATGGTCAACTGATCTTTGACAAAATGGGGAAAGGACAGTCTCTTCGATAAATGATGTTAGGAAAACTGGATGTTCACATGCAAAAGAACAAATTTGAACCCTTATGTTACACGTATTCAAAAGTCAATTCAAAATGGATTAAAGACTTAAACATAAGACTACAAGAAGAAAACATAGGGAAACGGCTTCTGGAAATTGGTCCGGGTAACAATTTTTTGGATATGACAATAAAAGCACAGGCAACAGAAACACAGACAAAAATGGACAAATGGGATTGCATCAAACCAAAAATCCCCTGCAAAGCAAAGGAAATAATCAACAGAGTGAAACAGAAAATATTAACCCCTTATCCAACATATAGTATATGTTGGATAAGGGGTTAATATCCAAAATATATAAGGAACTTACATTGCTCAATAGCAAAAAAATCAAATAACTCAATTAAAAAATGGGCAAAGGACCCAAATAGACATTTTTCAAAAGAAGACATACAAATGCCCAACAGGTATATGAAATGATACCCAGCATCACTAGTCACCAGGAAAATGCAAGTCAAAACCACAGTGAGATATTTTCTCACACCGGTTAAAATGGCTTTTATAAGAAAGACAAAAGATAACAAGTGCTGTCAAGAATGTTGAGAAAAGGGAACTCATGTACGCTGTTGGTGGGAATGTAAATTGGTATAGTCATTATGCAAAAACAGTACTGAGGTTCCACAAAAAGTTAAAAGCAGAAATACCATATGATCCAACAATCTCACTTCTGAGTATATGTCCAAAGGAAATGACATCAGGGTATCTGCATCCCTATGTTCATTTCAGCATTATTCACAATAGTCAAGATATGTAAACAACAAAATACGTAAATGTCCAGCAGTGGATGAATGGATAAAGCGTATACACAACACAATATTAGTTAGCCTAGAAAGAGGCTGTCTGCCATTTGCGACAACATGGATGAATCTAGAGAACATTATCGTAAATTAAATAAGCCAGACACAGAAAGACAAATACACAGAGGTTCAGGGGAATGGAGGTGGAAGTAAAGGGAGATTGGTGCAAAGTTTCAGTTTAGCAAGATGAGTAAGTCTGGGAGATCTAAATGTACAACAAAATGACTACAGTTAACAACACTTTACTGTATATTTGAAATTTGCTAAGAAAGTAGATCTTGATTGTTCTCACCTCCAGCTCCCTAAAAAGGAAAATGGTCACTATCTAAGGTGATGGATGTGTTAATTAGCTTGATTGTGGTGATTATTTCACAGCGTATATGTACATCAGATTATCAATTTGCACACCTTAAAGACACACACTTTTTAATTGTCAAATATACCTCCATAACATTTTTTAAAACCTTTCTGTATATATTCACTGAATTTGATGGCCTCTTAAAAACTCCTCTATCCCCCAAACTCATGGTTATATATTTCCAAGCAGCTGCATTAGGGAAGTTTGAAAATATCACCATCCATGGATGGACTGGGAAACTCTCCACCAGGAGTACTCTGAATTTGTTGGTTGGCTTTCTGGTGATGAGTTATAGAAAGTTAATGTTAAATCTATCATGAAGAGACCCAGTTTTTACCTCTGGTAACCCTATTTGGTTACTTGGCAAATATCTGTTGTGCCCCACATGGTTGGACTCTGCAGGAAATGTGGGTTTGCAAAGAAAGAAGGCTCCTTTGTGCCCCATCACAGGGGCGTTGGAGACTCGCCCACAGTAGTGAGCACACCTTACATTTAATAAAGGCCATTTGAACTGAGAGGCTTCTGCATCCAAGAGGTGACAAGGTAATATATGTAATAATAACTTATTATTTTGAAACAATTTTATCTCTGGGGTTTCATTTCATTTTCTTTCAGTGTGGTTCAACATATTGGGGCTGGCTCACAGGAAGGTCAAATGACTGCATTAGCTATTTAATACTGCACCAGGCAAATCGCAATGTATTAATGACTTAACACAATAAAAGTGTATTTCTACATCATAAGTAGATGTGACTCAGTGGTCTTTCTCCATCTTGTAGCTATGCCTTCTGGAGTATGAGGCCTCCAAGGTCACAGAAGAGGGGAAGAGAGAGACTGAAGAGGGACATTGGCTCTTCACTGCCTCAGCCTGAAAGTGATACAGGTGACTTCCATTCACATTTTATTGGCAAACGCTAGTCACATGGTCCCACCCCAGCTGCAACGTGGGGCAGGAAAGGTAGAGGAGCATGTGAGTTTTGGGTGAGCCCCATCTCTGACACGGCAGCTAAGACAACTTAGCTAGTTAGTGGCTTAACTGGAACTAGAAACTGGGTTTTCAACTTTTTATTCTCTGTTGTGAACTCTGCTGTCTGATCTTCTTCCTATTGAGATGAACACAGAGCCTGGGGGCCATGCTGTGGCTTCTTATGGGTTTTCTAGTGTGGTTTTTCATAGATTGTCTAGACCAAGATTACCAAATTGAGAAGAGAGGATGTGGGTGACCGGTCATGAGATCTGGAACTGCAGAGACCCTTTGTGGAGGAAGGTGGTGCGTAGGAGATGGGGAGGGGGTGTAAACCCAGAAAAGTCCCTGCCTAGTGGCCTGTCCAAGGTCAACCAGACTGCAGGCTAATAATCTGGGTATTCCTCAAACCTGTATTTGTTAAATATTTGCTCGTGATTTATTTAGAGGAGGATTGATGCTCCATGGATAAAGGCAGAAGAAGAAAGCAGCTGGTGGCAGATAGCACACATTCTCAATTGTCCCAAATAATTTAACCCTGTCCCAAGCGGGCCCATCCTTCTTGCAGAGCAAAAAGCCTGCTGTCAGGCTTTTTGGACCCATCCCTTAGAAGGCTGTTAGCAATCTTGAGACACTCACTGCCTTAACCCTAAGGGACTTTACAGAGTATTACAATTCTGGAAATGTAATCTTCTCCATTTTACTGCCTTCCCAAGGATATTTTGGTGTCCATTACTGTTTGGTGCTCCAAGTATGCTCTCTGTAAAGAAGAAGTTAGGATACCTGGAGGCATTAGTGGAATGGTCTGGGAGTGGACACCCATTGCCTTCTTCCATTTGGGATGCCTATGTCCAATCCCTCTGACCTGATGTGTATAATCTACAGAGAGAGGCTGCTGTGACCTGGTTATTTTCTTCTGACCTTCCAAATTCTGCGTGTTCAAGAGGGCACAACTATCATTTCTGTAGTGTTTCAAGACACCCTGTTCCCAGCAAGAGAGTCATCCCTAGATATCCAGGAAATGAAACACAGGAACCTGCAATGATGAGGCTTAGAATGGGAAATGCTTATGCAAAAAGAGAGTTAATGTAGTTAGGAGAACTTTGATGTTTGCATTTCTTGACTTACTTAAGGAACCCTACTCAGCAATATATTGTCATAATTTTATATGGGAGTTGGTTACTAGGAGAGAGAGTGAGACAAAAATACCAAAATATTGTCTTTCATTTGTGCATGTCAAAGAATGCTAAATAAGAATATGTGCATTTAAGTAGATTCTTTTCTGGTATAGGCTCTCCAATTGGAATTTGGTTACTCAGGAAAAAATCAGCTATTTGTTTTTATCTCACACAGCTGTGAGAAAATAAGCCTACCAAACTATACAAAATGATTGAGAATATTTGTTTCTCAGCATTTCAGACTGGCTGGTGGCAATTCAGAGTGAAATGGTCTTTACACAGTACTTTTCTGAGCCTTCCTCTTCCTTATGAAGCCATAGGTAGAAGGGATAAATGTTTGAGATGCATTTATTTGATTTATTCACAGAGAAATGAATTTACAAAGATGTCTCAGGGAAAAAAATAGCAAAATATTCTGTTAGAGAATAGGACACCTGTCCCACCATAGTTCAGGACCAATCCTCATAAATTGATAAGTTTTAAGTCCTTTATTAATTTAATTAATGAATGAATTCCATCCTTCAATATTCAAATAAATATTATATTTCTACAATATATTCCACTGTTGCTTTGGTTTTTATTCTTAACACCCAATAGCAAAAAGTGGGGAGATTTTATCATTAAACAATACATTCCCACATTTTTTTCATCTCTGTCAGCACATCCTTCCGGTGTTATCCACTGCAAAACTGTGCATATAGTTGGCTCAAGGACATCTCATTCGTGCTGTGTGAGTGTGTGTGTGTGTGAGACAGAGAGAGAAAGAGAGAGAGAGAGAGAGAGAGAGAGAGAGGGAGAGAGTGTTAGAGAGAGGGAGGGGGAGAGAGAGACATTAAAAAAAACTCCTGCAAACAGTTGTGGAAAGTCGCAAACCAGCCTTCACATTACCTGAGGATCTGGCCACAGGTTTGCAGCGTTAGATAGTTCCTCCCAGGGGTCATTCCCTTTCTTTAGCTCATGGCCCATCTTCTGGGCCTTGATTTTTGTGGCTGAGAAAATTTTGGCATCCCACCCTATTTTAATCCACCTATTGAAGGTAGGGTTATTGTTTTTTTCTTTTAGTTCCTTTCCTTATTGGTCTCTGGATAGGGAGTGAGGAGCATGATTACAGAATCCAGCTTTAATCAGGTTGAGAGATAGATTTTTCTCCAATCATATTATTTTGCCCATTCCATCATGACTAGATATCTCTAGTTCTCTTGCCTGACTCCCCAAATTAACCTTCTCTCTTCCTGTTTGCACCATACTGCATATCTGTTTTTCTATTTCTAATCTTGGTCAAAGCCTTGGCTCTCAGATTCCTTGGACTCAAGAAACCTGGATAAGCTGTCCTGATAATCAACTCAAAGAAATCTTTTTCTTTTCTTTCTTTTCTTTTCTTTTCTTTTCTTTTCTTTTCTTTTCTTTTCTTTTCTTTTCTTTTCATTTTCCTCCCTCCCTCCCTCCTTCCTTCCTTTCTTTCTTTCCTCTCTCTCCTTCCTTCCTTCCCTCCTTCCTTCCTTTTTTTCTTTTCTTTTTTTTTTTTTTAGAGATGGGGTCTCTCTCTATTGCCCAGGCTGGAGTGCAGTGGTGTGATCATAGCTCACCACAGACTTGAACTCCTGGCCTCAATCAATCATCCCCCCTTGGCCTCCCAAAATGCTGGAATTACAGGCATGAGCCACTGTGCCTGGACAAAGAAATATTTTTCTAGTGTTAATGTTCCACACTAGCAAAAAGTGATGGTAGGAGGCATATTAGAGAAAGAGAAAGGTCAAGTGCCCAGCAAGTGTCTAAGCACCATTCTT